>VYXD01010597.1:232956-270935 GCA_013397195.1 Hylia prasina | reverse complement strand
TTTTTTTTCAGCGGCAGAGACTTGCTAATAGACATTTCTGGCTTAACATTATTCAAGCCAGAAACTGTGCAAATCATTCACAAAGTCCTCCCCCATCAGTTTGCAGGCATTGCTGACAGATATGAGATGTTTCACCAATCTAACCCTCAACACACATGTTCTCACAGCAGATGGCTGAGTGGGGATTTTCATGTTCTCAAAGGGAGCATGGAGTGGCAGACTGGTCAGGTCTGTGAATCAGAAAATACTGTGAGGCCCTTTCTGTGTGCTGACAGAGAGTGTCAAGACCTGTGTTTGCCTACATCCATTTATCATGGCTTGGTATGTTCACAAATGTTGTTGTTCTTCATTAACTCTTTCATCTGTAAAAAGCCAGAATCTTCATGCTGTCTTTGCAGCTGCATTCCTGGGTCTCCCATGTTAATTGATTAATGAAGTGGAGCTGCTGGTATCTGTGGAAGAAAGGGCATCTTGATTTAATGTAGATACTGCAATGATGGTCACTGAGGGCCTGATGTAAACACAGGGGGCTGGTATGTAAAAAGAAAGGCAGACCCTTGAGAGCCCTATGTGCTAAACAGCAAGGCAGAGTAGCATTTTACACTTTTAAAATAAGAGCGGAGGTGGGAGCTGATGGAAATGAGGGCAGGAAACACACAATGCCTTGTCTGAGATCAACAAGTTAGCAGTGGGACACCCAAGAGCCAGGACCCAGCCATGTGTCCTAGCCACAAATAAATAAATATTCAGGTTTAGGTGGGTATGTCTTGTTAAGTATGTGAGCTATGTGTCTATCCCTGGCTTGTTCAATATCTCCTGGTGAGAAATGAAGAACAGTCTCATCCCTAACTGGACAGAAGGCAGGAACATAAAGTGCTGAGCCATAAAGCTCCTTGCTGGCTCCTAAAACCAGGCCCTGGCAGCAGGTAAGCTTTGTGCTGCTCCCTATCTCAACCTCCAAGAGCAGTTTTGGCTGTACTAGCATGGTTGCGTTGCAGGTGATCCTGTGTTCATCATTCTCCTGTGCCCAATCATAACAGGTCCCAGATCCAACATAGCTAAGCACAAATATTATTACTGCAAGGGTTAGGACTCCCCTGGGGATCAAAGAGAGTCAGTCATAAAACCCACTTCCCAGTTAGGGCACAGAAACATACTGGCACTGTACTGGGGAAAAAAATCAGTCCCATCAAAATCAGAAGTGTCAGTTTGGACCTGGATCTTCTTGTGACTCCGAAAGACACTTCTGTGTGGTTTGTGCTAGTTCAATTTAATTTGTTTTAGTATTTTGGGAGACAAAATACAGATTTTAGCCTATATGTCTTAAGTAGTTGTATCATAGAGTTTGGCCTGTGTTGTCTCTGACATATTGTGTACATGCAGCTATATTTAAGTAACAGCTGGGATATATGAACATATGTCATCCATCAAAGATTGGAGAGGGAAACGCATGAGCTGGTGCATTTTTGTATAACTTGCTGTCATCACATTCATGTAAAAAGAATTAAGTCTCAAACAAAAAAACTTGTTGCTCCATCTGACCATGGAAATCTTCTTCCTTTAACCTTATGGCCTGCATGCTTGAGTAACTGTACGGAAAAGTTTAAGTGGATAGTACAGAGATCAAAAGAACTCCATTCATTATAAATTATTGGAGTCTCTTGTGCTTCAAAAAAAAGCCAGAATCAGGTTCTGTTTGTGTTCCTGTGGGTTGTTGTTGTTTTAACCTGTTAGTATTTGTTTCTTTAACTTCTTATTTTGATGCTGTCTGTGCCCATCAGCCAAAGCCTAAAAACAAATCATAAAAACAGGGACTGTAAGGTCTGTGGAGTTAAGAAGTTTCATGTTTTGCTCTTGTTCAAGGGTATAAATAAGTTAGTGATTTGGGGCCCCTTCATGGATTGACAAACATTAAGGGACCAAAGTCCCTAGGGAAAATGTTGTGTGTCTACTGGGACTTTGTAGAAGGTATCAGATTCCCACTTCCCCAGGTAACACAGGTGCGATGAGTGTGATACAGGGGTGATACAGGGGATGGGAGAGCTTGTGGAGGTCAGAGAACACCTTTGCAGGATGGATGAAATTCCACCTAAATGGAGACAGTGTCTGAAATGCATTGTTTCAGTAAGATAACTTCTCAACAAAAGCTCAAAATCCAAATACTGGCTACAGCTCACTTCAGCCCCTCTCAGACAGCAAAGGCAGCTGGACTTTGAAACACTGAATCTAGGCTTGGGTAGTCTTTGTTCTTTATGCCACATTAGCAAAGTCAGTGAGGCATAAAGGAAAGACATGAAAATTGTATTTATCTTCTGCATATCTCACCTACAGATCTACAGATTGTCTTCCCCCATGCTCAGAATACAGAAGCTGACATTTTAAAGAAGATCCGAAGCTGATCTAATCCAGCATCTTGACTCTGACAGTAGCCAGTGGCAAATACTTGAGATAACTGCATTAAATCATGACTACAGGCAAACTTTAAATAATCTTCTCTCTCAGAATACTCATTTTGCATTGAAATAGTTAAGGACTGACTTCATCTCTTAACAGGGAGTACTACCCCTCCAAATGAACTTGCTGTTAGGAAGTGTAACTTACACCCAGGTATCTTCAATATTGCTAGGAATATATTTTCTGAACATGGCTAAGCCTCTCCCTGCAGCAGGGAGTGCTTTGTGCCTTCACCTACCAGGAGATGATATTTCATTTTATTTAGATGTCATTTCCCCTGAAAGCCATTGTGCTTTTGCATTGTGAGTTTGGAGAAACACTTTAGGATGCCTCCCAGAAGCTTGTTTCTATCGCATTTTCTGGTACTTACCTCCTTTCTTGTTTGATACAACCACTGCTTATCTGGGCCCCTCCAGCTTGAGGAGCCATGTCCTTGGGTCCATTCCTCCCAGCAGCAAAGGCTCATACACATCTCAGCCAGCTTCAGACATCTCAGGAGGCTGACCTGAGGAGATAACCCCAGAGGACAATGAGATGTGATGATCATGACCCTGAATGTGCCACTCTTTCTCTGGAGGGAAAGCTGAGGTTCCCACTGCCAAATGTCTTGTGTCAGGAGCAGTCAAGGCATCTCCGTCATGAGTTTGCTTACAACCACACCTACCTGCAATCCACCTGCATGTCCTCTTCTGATCCTTATCTGGATTTAGTAAAAACACTATGTCTAACCACACTCTAAGAGTAAGAATCTTTCAAAAGGCGACAGGACTTACAAACACAGAGTAAACCAATTACAGATTGCATTCAAATTTGGCTTTAAAATGCTCAACAAGTAACACCAGCTGAGGTTTGTCTTCACAGCCTTCTCGTGTCCTGAATTTCAGCATGTGCCAGATCATGTCTTTCCCTTTCCAAGCTGCTGGGTGGAAGGAGAGCTCTCATGCTGTTCCCCATTAACACCACCACTGTTCTGCTCCTCACACCCAGAGTTTCTCACAGAAACCCAATTCCTTGCATGAGCTGTAGATGGGTTTCTAAGACCTAAATTTTCCTGGAGGCCTTTTCCTTTACTCATAAACATTCCCCACAGGCCTATCTGTAACTCAGTCTCTGAAAAGACTTGACATGGATGCCACATATCTCCACAGTCTTGCTCCTGCCCCGAGCTTGATTGTTAATCTGCTGCAAATAACATCATTTCACTTGTATGCATGACTCCTCAGCCAAAGACTTAATCTGAACTCTGTGTGCTGGTTCTGAAGAGCTTCCCACTCCATTTCAGCACGTTGATTTAAATGTCCTTGCATAGAAAATGCTGTTAAACCCATATGGACCAATTTTGCCATCACAGCATTGTTCCAGTTATCCCACTGAAATGCTGCCAGATCAGGAGAACTGTGTTTTACTGTTCCTCATCCTACAGCAGCTGACAGCACTGCACAGTCCCATGGTTCATGTTTAACTTAATCTATGGCTGTTAAAATTATGGATACTATCAAAAGACAGGAAGGAAAGAATGGAAAATCTTACTTCCACAGGGCTCTGGTCAACTGAGTGTTGAAACTGGCATAGCTGACATTAGAAAGAGCCAGAGCGAGGCAGCATATAAGTAGGAATTAAGAAAAAATGATGAGCTATGAGGGTAACCCAGGCCTGTTAAGTGTCCTGCAGTCCAGGCTGGGAGGCAAAGTTCCTCACAGCCTTAAAAGGGCATCAGATGAGCAGCTCTGCTCTCCCAATGGAAATGATGCCGTGGGCAGGGGGTGATCTCCATATCTGGCTTTGCCCCTTTTTGCAGCTAATGTGAGACTTTTGGTACATGAATGCATTTTGAGGAAGAACCTCTCTGGTTTCCAGGTGAGGTCTTGCAGTGCTTAACCTTGCTGGAGAAAGCAAGGTCCACAGCTTGGAATACTTTGAGACAAAGGCCATACAGAGCCATGTATCTGTGGCTATTTATCACCCTCTGCACCCACACAGACCTCGGCGTGCTGGGTGCAGCTTTGCACCTGTACCCACCCCCAAAAGCTGCTTCCTCATGGCTTTTCATGTCCTAGTGAAATGTCTGGGCAAATGGTGAGAGATTATTTCCTTCAATTGTTGCCGCCATCCTCCACCACCCTCAAAATTATTCATTCTAAAGGAAATTTCAAAAAGCTTTTGTTTGAAAATTCCCTCCCTCTAATTGAGTGCATTGTAGAGAGATCAAAGCACTGTTTTCAGTGGATCTTGGTAGGCAGGAGTTTTCTGAACAGACTCCAAGTTTTTGGTGTAGAATGGGTCAAAATGACCTTTGCTTTTTTCCCCCTCCCACATTCATAATTAGTGACTGTTAATTCACATTACCTAGCATGGGCTTGACTTTACCTCTAGGCCGATTATTCTTACAGCCTTGCTGTTTTCCACAGAGTGGAAGAGTAAACAGTGCTCCTAAATCGCACATATTTGAATCGTGGAGTGTGGATCTAGAAAGGAGAATATCCCACTCAAAGTCCTTTTTATGGATACATTTCACATCTACCAGGTTTCCACCTATGGGACAAAAGTGGAGGGAAGTAGAGGAAATACTGAACCCACAGCAAAAAACTGTTAAAAAGATCCAGGTCCCACGTGTGGGTGAGTTTCCTAATCCAGGACTCTCACAGGTGGGCAAAGCAAATAAGAACTCATTTTATAGCTCCAAACATGACAGAAATATTCATCACAATGAGGAACAGGGACTGTTAAAGACCTAAAGAAGAATAATAAACAAGCAAATTTTGCACATCATCCCTGGGGAAAACCTCCTCCCACACACAAGTGTCAGATGCTAGTCTTGGCTTGACTAATGCTAAAGCACTAAAAAAGGGAAGGAGATGGGCACTTCAGCATGGTTTCAAAGCTGCAGCTCATAGAAGGAGACATTCATCACCTGCAGGAAGTCCTGCATTTAGAAGGGCCAATGGGTTATCAGAGGAAAGCAGTGGGGGAATGGCTCCAGAGAGAAATATTTAATGGGAAAAAAAAGCAAAATAGAAAAGCAGAGAAAGATAATGTGGGGATTTACTCATAAACAGACACATTTCACTGCTGCCAAATCAGCAATCTTACTAATGAGGGTTTAGAGAGTCTCTTGCCAAATAACTAATATTACAGTGTGTAAAAAAGCTCAGGTTTTCTAAAGGCATGACTCTCCAGCCAAAACCAGCTGAATGCTTCCTCATTTAATACTCAGTAAATGTTTTATTTAAATGTCTCATAATGCTTCCAGTGTTTCTAGCGTACTGAAATGCAATATGTATCATTTAAATCCTGAAAATACTAGCACTTTGCAGGTTTGTTCAAGCTACCAAATATATCATATTGTCCAATGCTGCTATATTTGGGACCATTTTGAGGAGAGACATAAGTCCAAAACAGTATTCATGTTACAGTAGTTTCCCAGTCTCAGACAATTTTTTTTTTTCCTAATTTTCAAAGTCTGCAACAATCCATCTGGAATTTTACATCCATGATCTTTTGGAAGAACAGGTTTTTCTTTCTGGAAAGTTTGAAGTAGAAGTGGACAAAGCTTCTTTGAGACCTGGAGGTTCAACAAATGAGGTGTTTTCATTCTTGGAATAGTTGCCCAGTTTGTGTTTATTTTGGCTCATCTGATTGTACATGGCTGGAGCTACAGACAACCAGGCAGGATCAATGCTTTTCACCAGCTTTTAGTAATGTTGTTTAGGGACAAGGACTGGAGACCTGGCCCAACAGATGGAATTTAAAGAATGGGCCAACACACTTGGGTTTAAAGCTGAAAGTTTTAACTTGAAAGATCATCAAGTCCAAGAGCCAACTAAAGTACATTTGCCTAAATGAATGAGGCTCTTCATATAGAGTACTGTGGGGTGACTGGAGAAGGAGGAGGACTGTCAAATTTACATTAAATCCAACATCATTTTTCCAGTGGTTCCCTGAGCCTTTCTCCCTGGCAGAGCTGTCTCCAGAGGCTGCAGGGGACGTCCTGCTGGGCTGCAGCTCCTCCCGTGGTGCCAGCTCCCATTCCCAGCAGTGAAGCTGAAGTCCTGCCCCCACTGCTGATCCTCAGCTACATCCACAACCCACCTTCGTTTTCCTGGACTTTATACCTAATTTCTTCACCTTATGACTCACTGGGGCCAAATCACTTTGGATGTTTCCAGCAACTGGAAGTCCATTTCCCTCCAACCATCCTTTGACTATTCCAGCATTACAGAGTTGCAAAGATGTGACTAAGCTCAGAAGTCCTTGAAGTACAAATTGTTGAATCTTGTTTACACTTACCCTTTTCCTGTACCCTTTTCCTGTACACTGTCTTAGGCACCTGCTACTGGTCAAGGCTTAAAAATAGGATAGTGGGATACCAGGGTCTTTATAAAATCATTCCTATGTTCTTGAGCTTTTATAATGCTTTATTATTGCTATTTTATAATAAACATAGATCTATGTGAGTGATGAGGCTGTATTACTTTCAGGAATAAGTATGTTTCTTCTTTTAGGTGGAGCACTGATCTGTGTGTGTTTATAAACTTCCCTTTCTGTCTCATCCACAAAGGAAGTGAATTTAGGGCTGCCAGCTCCACAGAAGGTGTGGTTGCAGCTGTGGTAGCTCAATCCAGGCAGAGCACTCACAGCAAATGGTGGTGCTGGGTTCAGCAATGGCACTGTCAGTGAAGACCATGGTCCCAGGAGAGTTGTCACCAAAGCTCTTGCTGTGGGGTCTTTGCTGCTACTGCCATTTGCTCCAAACATTTACCCTCAGATTCCACATTCTGCTGGAAATTTAAGCCTGGTTTTAAAGACTGTAGTCTTTCCAAGCGTGACACCCAGTGTGAGCTCAAACCAAGGACATCCGAATGGCCAAAGCTGTTCTACACTTCTACACAACTTGATTTCTCTGCTGTAACCTTAATTCAACCCACAGACATCAAAAAGACAAAGGCTCTGCTGAAACCACATGGCTTCACTTCCACAGCATTGCATCAGTCAGCCCTGAATTTTGAAAAGCCCTTACACCCTTGGCAATGGCAAAGAGTTTTGGGGGGAATCACAGAGGCTGAACCAACCCCTTACACATCCTTGCCCCAGTCTGCCATTACAGAACTAGACAAAAGTTCTTTGTGTCATATCACCCAAAATATTAAAGACCAAGATGGAATAACACGTCAAACACCCCTCCAGCCAATAGATTACCAACATTTAATCATATGAGACATAATGACAGGAATAGAAAACAAATATTTTGTGTTTTCTAATGATAAATACACTTATGCAGCTACAGTAATAACGTTTATTTGATCTTGGCCAATCTGCTTCCATAAATGTCATGTAAAATACCTTCTATAAAGAGTTCAGGATGCTGAAGAATATGGAAATTGCCTAGGATAAATAATACAGAAAACAGCTTTCCCTCTAAATTAAAAGCCAAGCTGATGGATGAGTACAAGAGGAATTTCCAAATGTGACAGTCAATGATTACAAGCTTTCTTGTGTTCAGTTGTACACATATAATTGCCAGTGAAATAGGAAACTGCTTGCAAGGAAAAAATCATTCCAGGTCCTGGGTGGGAGGGCAGATGAGAGAGGAGCAGCAGCATCAAGGCTTGTGTCACTTGATCTTCAGCCTTTTAGGCAATGTCATTATTCTTTTCACATTACTGCATAAGCTGCCTGGATAAAGAAGCTGTTTCTCTGCAGCGTGAGGGTGCTCTGTCTCTGGAAACTCCCAGTCACATGGAAACAGAAGTAGCAAATGCTGGCAGTGTTAGCATAGTCATTTTTCCATCATCCAGGCTGAAAGTTGTTTTCTGCCTCCAATCTCTTCAACACAAATAGTTTGTTTGGGGAAAAAAAAAAAAAAAAAGTGACTATGCAAAGAAAACCATTGAACAGAATGGGAAGAAAACTTTTGACATGATCATTTATTTGGGTATTTTCAGGGTTCGCACGTTGTCCCCTTCATGTTACAAAAATCATAGATAAACATTCTTTACAAAATCCTGCCATTATCTTAAAAAATTGTGAGATATTTGAGAGATGAGCACCATATTTTTGCTACTTTGAATTCTAAACATTAAAGTATCATGGCCAGTATTCTCAGCCTCTTCTTTGGAACTGCTGCTTATTTTGGGGGGGTTTTTTAAAGGTGAATTCTTGTGTAGTCACCCATAGGAAAACAGTCATAAAAAGTTCACAGAGGCTAATGATTTTGGTTCAGTCAGATGCTTATCCAGATACATGCAGACAGAAATGTCATGGTCTAACTAGAGGTCTCACAATGTTCTGTGGTCCATCAGCCTGGATAAAGAGATGAGTACGAAAATTCATCTTTCAGTTAGAAAAGAAAGGTGCATGTAGGCTTCTACATTACAGAAAAATGTTCATATGTGTGAGGCTGAGGCTCAGATGTTGACCCAGATCTTAAAGGCATGACTTTTACAGTGAGATGTCAACATTTTTGAGTGAGTTTCTTGGATCTAAAGGCCAGGCTCAAGGGTTAAGACCATGGGATTTGGATTTGAGTGGTATTCCAAAATGCTGAGCCAATCTGGGGAAAATCTGAACTTTATTGCACAGGGAGGACACTAATTGTACATGTGCCTCTGTTACAGGTGCTGTTTATATACATACCAGTCGGTACATGTTTTAAAAACCCTGTATATTAACATCAGCAGGTTCTGGGAGCATTGAAAATGCTCTAATGGTGTCATTCAATGATGGTCCCAGTTTGCAAACCTGGGGTGCAACAGCTGCAATCCAGGAATGCACAGACTGGATTCTTCTCAAGCAACAGTGAAATGTGAATGATAAAGCTGCCATGTAAACAGCAGCATGTTATAACATCACCTTTTGCACCTCTGTGCCTTGCTGTTTGGAAGGTTACTGTAGGAAACCCAGCTCTGGTGCATGAGGCACATGATTACACAACTACTGGCAGGATGCAAAATGATACAAGTGCTGTGGTTCAGGATATACTTCCCTATATCCATGAGTGACCTGGGGACAGCCAGAGCAATGCCTTTGCTTGGCACCTCTGCACAGAGGAAACAGACACCACCTCACCTACAAATAAAAGCTGGGAAATTATGTCTTCTGTGGCAGTCACAGAGAGAGACCCATCAGTCTGTATGCAGTATTCATGTCATAGAATCACAGAATGGTCAGTGTTGGAAGGGACCTTACAGATCATCTCATACCAACACCCCTGCCATGGGCAGGGACACTTCCACTAGATCAGTTCACTCAAAGCCCCACCCAGCTTGGCCTTGAATACTGCCAGGGATGGGGCATCCACAACTTCTCTGGGCAACCTCTCCTAGAATCTCACCACCCCCATAACAAGGAATTTCATCCTAATATCCAAACTAAATCAAGTCTCTTTCAGGTTAAAGCTGTTTTCCCTTGTAATGTTTGTGTGCAGTCCAACACCAAATAAAAGTCCAGAGTCAGGCTCCTGTTGCAGCAAATTCTGTTTCTTGGAAGCTGTGGGTCACAGTGGATGAGTCTGGCTATGCAGGGTCAGACCTCGCTCTGCAAGCACCTCAAGGAAACTATCAGCTAACTCAGGTGTCAAACAGGTGAATGATGGGCAGCTCCTCCACGGGGCAGAGGCATGAGGTCATGGCTCCTAATACAGCTACAAACAGCACATCAGTGTTCATTCCAGCTGCAGGAGTGCTGGGTCTTGTACTGAGTTTGAACGTGAGCACGTTCCTGCCAGCGGCTGCAGGGCCTCTCCAAACACAGGCTGGACTTTCCTGCAGGGCCAGCAGCAAGGCTAGCTCCTGCTGCTCAGCAGGAATGCACACTACAGCCCTGGGATGGAGTGGCTTGAATCCATTTCCCAGAGCTTGCTTCGGGTGTTGTTTTTGTTTATCCAGCTCACCCATTTGCATTTGCTGCTTTGCTATTTCACCTCAGGAGCGCTGGCTAAGCAATTCTTCCCGGCTGCAAGCACTGGCAGGGTGCAGCCCTCCACCAGACACTGCTGGGACTCTTCTCCAGCCCCGTGGAATGAGTCACTTCAGCACTCTCTCCTCCCTTCTTCTCCTGCTCCCGGTGCACAGAGACATTTGTGAGACACAAAAGAATAAAAGTTGTCCTATAAACTGCCAGGCTAGTGCTGACATTTCTTGCCACACAACTGACAGGACTGAGTTTATAAAAATAAATCTCAACAATGAAGAGCTCAGGATATTGTTAAACTCAAAAAGATCCATTTGCTCAGCTGGGGAGGTCTTCTGGAAATCACCATCCATGTGGATTTCACCCTGGTTTCCTTCTGTTGAGACAATCACTTTTATTATGATCAAAACATGCCTTCCAGAAAGGGGTTTGACTGAATGAAGAATTTGGAAATAGATTCAAAAATGTCTTTCTTCCCCTCCATATTTTGTGCTCAGGGTTAATCGGCCTTGCTGTTTTAATTGTTTTAATTGTTTTTCCATGCTTAATCTCCCCTGTGAATGTAACTGCCCTGAAATTCCAGGCTGAGCTTCTTCTTACTGGTTCTTATTGTGCTGCTCTCCAGCTGAATTCGAAAAGCCCTTGTAGTGCCCGGTATCTCTGGAATGTACTTGGACACTCCATCAAATCAGCTCCTCAATCTTCCTTTTATTGTCCCATTTATCTGGAGGACAGGAGGGAAATCGGGCACATGGTGACAGCCTGAGGGAAGTCATAGGTAGCTGGGGCTGTGCCCAGCTCTGAAGGGATTACCCCACTCCTCCCAAGCATCCACTCCTTGCTTTTCATATACAATCCAGGAGAAGTCTACTGAGGGCTCCTTTCTTCACGGATTACCTTGGGAACTCACCCCTGCCCCAGGAAAAATGTAGGAGATACCATGAGGACATAAGGTGACATGATGGCACAGCCACTCAGCAATGGGACTGAGGACCTTGAGCCCAGCCCATCAACAAGGGCACTCTACCAGGAACCCAGATTTCTTTTTTTTCATTACTACATTCCCCTTTACCACCTCCTTACAATCATCTTCCTTTGAACTGGCATTTTTGCCTTAAGCCCTGTTGTCAGCAGGTTCTGTCCTTTCTCTCTGACTCCTGGACTACAAATTCGTGGGAGATGGATCACAATCTCTCTACATCTACAAGGCACCATAGGCATTCCCTGTGCAAGGAGGCCAAGTTGTGTCCCCAGTGTGAAAGGTGGCACTTGTTGGTGCACATGAGCCTTGAGCCCCTCTCCAGTGCTCTAGTGCTCTTCACAAGAGTCTGCTCCCTGAGTTGTCCAGCACTTTTGTGTTGAAGGGCCCATGTCTCAGTTTCCCCATCCACTGAAAACATTTCAGTGAGGTTATCAGCGCTATTTTAAAGAGCACACTCTCCTCATGGAGTGGGACCAGAGGTCTGGTGCAGAGGTGCTCTAAGTAGTGGTACTCAAATATGAACTGATTGGTTCCTTAGATCTTATAAGAAAAAGAGCTGCCCTCACCAGGGTTAAAAAAAAAAAAAAAAGGCATTTTTAGCAGCAAATGCAAAGAGCTTTCATTTTGCAGCCTAGCAGCAACTGAATTTCACACCCTGTCTCTCTGAAATGGACCTAGGATTTCTTCCTTCAATTTTTCCTGCCTCAAAATCCAGGTTGGTTTGTTGAAATAAGAAGTAAACATAATGACTTTAATGGGATGAGCTTGCAGGGCTGTTGGCTGATTGAGGCCACCCAGCTAGAGTTCAGTGTGAGACAGTCTGCACCTTATAAGGCCAAGAGATGAAGGCATTTAAAACAAAAAAATAAAGGATCTGAACATGTTATTTAAATCATAGTGAAGGCAATTTTTTTTTAATTCTTCTTTTCCTCTTCTGGTTCATGACAAAACCTGATATATGCAAGTGAATATAACATCTAACATTTGTTAAACCCAGACTGAAGGCCAGCCAGATAGCTCTGAAAACAAACTGTGAATATTTTAAATGGAGTGAGATATACATGACGGAGTAAATAAAGGGCACATACCACATAAGAAAAATTGGACAAAGTTCAAATGCTATTCATCTTGGAGAAAGGCTTTTGAGCAGAGCAGGGCAGCTTGGAAACACTTGCATGTATATTAGGGTCCATTACTGGGGTCTGGCTTTTGGGGGCAAGGGGAGTAAAATCATTAAAAAGAAATGGGGAAAAAAAAATGTCAGCCCAGGTGTTGCATGCTCTTAGGTAACTCTGAAGAGCTAGAAAAAAAGAATAGGAGTTGTATTAGGCAATAGATGGAAGTGGTCCAACATGTCAAGAGTTCAGTGCTACTTCTAGGACTTAAGTGCTAATAAAATAAGCTTCTAAACTGCTGAAGGCACATGTCCAGCCCCAAATGCTTTCCAGTTCCTTAGCAGTTATTATTTTTTTCTGTCTGATATAGCATTTTTAACTCTACTTCTCCAAGCCCAGAGATACTCCCAAATTTGGCTTGTTTTGTCTTTCTTTGGATGCTTTTTCAGTTGGCACCACTCTGGAAACTGAAACCCTTGAACTGAAATTCCTGCTATGCATAATGCCACTATTCCAATGTTTAAAAACTTGTCTCACTATGCTTGTGGATTTGGTGGGAGTCCCAGCTATGAAAAAAGATGGCGTACACAATACATACAAGGAAAAAAAATGGATACAATTTACCCATATATCAGTAGTTTGCTCCGTGCAAGCAATAGGTCCAACTTTATGACTGGAGAGAAGTTGTCCAAAGGGAAAAAAAAAAGGATTTGAGGGAAAAAAAAGGGGTTTTTTTGGAATGGTAGGACTGGACTTTGGAGCTGACAAGTGGTAACTTGTGGCTAGTGGTACATGATAATAAATAAGTGGTAGCTCAACATCCCAGTGCCACCAATGGAAATTTTTAAGCTCTGTCTGGGGAGTTTTGCAAGGCAGTTTACTCTGGTGAGAACTGGAAATATACTTGTGGGGCAGCAGGAGAGTTAACAAAACTCTACCAACGACCTCCTGCTCCTGAGCCATTTTTGCAGCCCCTTCCCCAAAACCTGGTGCATGAGCCTTCCCCCTCAGCCCAAAGCTGACGGCCCCTGGCAGCCCAGCCTGCCGTGGATCTTGGTTTTAATCACATTGCTTGATTTCTGTTTTCACTCCATGCTCATGTGTCTGTTGCCCCTGAACTCTGCATTTTAAAAGCAGCACGTCAAAGGAGCTGGGGCAGGAGCAGGGAGGGCTCGTTTGTCACCTCCCACAATATCGGGCACCTCGGGCCTGTTTGGATATCTCCACGGGACCTGTTTGCCAGGGTGGAAGGCGACAATATTTTTCCAAAGACTCTCCTCTCAATCAAATGACAGGGGTCTTTGTGCTACCTCATGGGAGTCCCTCTCACCCCACACTGCCCCTGGAATAAAAAAGCAGAGAAGCACACTGTTTAAATATGCATATAAAGCTCTGCCGCACAATGGATTAACTGCCGTCAGCTTTCTATTTAGTGTGAGGGAAAAACAGTAGAGATTTTTAATTGATAATTCAGAAAGACACTCCATTGAATGGTGTTAATAATTACATCTGCCTATTCTGAGCTCTTCATCTGCGCAGGGGTAATAGAGCCTTGTCCCTCAGGGACTGGAGCCCAGCTGAGAAGGCGGGACACCAAGCAAAGGAGTTGTAATTTGTATTTTGTCAACAAAAGCTGCTTAATCCTCCAGAAAGGCATCCTTCAGAGAGGCAAGCCTTTGTCCCAGGGTTTTCAGAGTGGAGGGGGAGGATGGGGTGGGAGGGAGAGAGGGAGAAAAGGGAATTACTGGCCACATGTAATTTATGGTTGAAAAGGTTCATTTATAGCTATCCCACTGTTGTATGCTTAGCCTGAGACCCTACTAGCTTCTCATTCTCTCATCAAGTTTGCCTTTTGTGGCTATACGAATGGTAATGATTTGAGGAGAGGCTGGTCATGGTTGTTAAGAGTCATCTAGCATGATCAGAACTGAAGTCTCAAATTGATATTCATGTCTAAATACATTTCGGCAGCATGAAATTTGGGGGTCCCTGCAATAGTCATCTAGGAGCAAGCAGTCATGATGCAGTGCTATGCATATGTGTATTTATTAACCTCCTTTCTGTTAGATTTCTAAGTTTCAGATGATGCAAAGTGTTTTCAGCATCTGGTAGAAATTATTAACTGTATATGAGGAATAAATAGATAATAAAAAGATCAGAATTGGAGACATAGCTCTCTGAGTTCTAGTCATCTGATCATACTGTCTAGTTCTGCTTTCAGGTCACGTCCAAGCCAGAAGACACCTATTTTAGTGGTGTAGTTTGGGTAGAGTGAGAAGCCCTGAAACACAAAGCAAGAAGCCCTGTAAGTGCAGCAGCTGCTTGACGTCTATGCCACATTAGGCTGGCATCTCATGGGAACACATCCTGGAGCAGCATCACCCTGTTCTCCCATCTGACTTCCAGCCTGAACAGTCTATGAAAGTCCCCAGTTCATGAGACAGAACAGTGAACACCTTCATGGCAGATATTTCAGCTGGCCACAGGTACCAACAGAGCTGATGTGCTCAGCCTGAACATTTACAAGGTGTGATTCCCTATGCGTGGAGTCAGACTCGTGCCCAGAACAGTGAGAATTCTCCACCCTAGGAGTCTTACTCTGAAAGGTTCAAAATAGGCCACAAGTAATTATTAGGAGTGATCTGCAAAAAAACAAAAAAAAGCCAGGCTGAAGCCAACAAAACTTCTGCCATCCTCAGGCTCAAGTCCTTTGGTGTAGCACCACTTCAAAAATGCTGTATGTGTGGATCCTCATCTGTCCACCAGTGGGTGTCTGGCCAGGCACCTTCTCTGCAATGGGCTCCTCCTGACTTCAAGGCTATGGGATAAAGGCTGAGGGAGGAAGAAGAAGGCTCTTCCTCAGTACAGGACAAAAAAGGTGTTGGTAGCCAGGGGGGGCCACATCAGCATGGAGCAGTTGCAGAGCACAGCCTGGCAAAGTGTTCACTCGCTGAGCTGAGGCTTAATGATTGTTCAGGAAATGTAAAGCCAAACTGCACATCTAAACACACCCAGATCTGAGGACACTTGAATTCCAAATTTGCACCTTGACTTGCATTTTGTCATGGAGCCCTGGGTCTGTGACTAATCCAAAAGCCTCATTTCAATTTTTATCAATTCACTCCATAAAAATTGGTTATTTGAAGCTGGGCTGGCATAGGGATAGGCCAGGCTCCAGAACTGGATCTA
The DNA here is from genome assembly GCA_013397195.1 of Hylia prasina. Lineage (NCBI taxonomy): Eukaryota > Metazoa > Chordata > Aves > Passeriformes > Sylviidae > Hylia > Hylia prasina. Next base: position 255,287 of record VYXD01010597.1, on the reverse strand, counting down.
AGCTTGACACTTCTGATCCATCCTTCCTTCCAGCTTCCTCCTTTTCTTCCTTCTTATTCCCTCCCATCCTGCCCACCTTCTCTCTATCTTTCTAAATGAAACTGCACACCCTGTCCCTGTCAAGCCCATTCTAGATGATGGCCTTGTGGTAGAAAGTCTAATTTCAAGTTCAAGTGTACTTCAAGGATTTCCATTCTCTAAAAGAATCTCATTTTAAAGGATGAGCAGAAGCAGCAAGGGCATTTCTGGGACAGAAAGAAAAGGCACATTGAAACCAGACCAATAAGTGTTCCTGCAGCAGACTAATCATTAATTTATTCATATGGCATGTTATCAGTGCATCCCTCCAACAGGAAACTCACAAACCAGAAGTTATTCTCCTCAGCACAGTACATATCATGGATGATTTCTTCACTCAAAGGCATTTTTCAGGAGATCGATGGGACTGACTGTCACACCACAATTGCTGCACAACCTTCAGTGAACTCCCTCAAAACCTCAGTGAGGTTTTACCTGGCTTGCAGACCTATAACACCAGTGCTACTTCACATCCTGACAGCTACCCAGTCTGCAAGCCTGTTGGAGTACTTTCTCATCCCACTTTTTAACAAATCAAGAGTTGAAGGCCACTGCCACATTTCTATGCCCTGCCTAGCTTTCTCTCAAGTTTCACTGCAGATTTGATCTTCATGAATGCAAACAGGGACAAATGATAGTATGTACATATGGACAGAGCAAAAATGGTTCCTGGAGACAATCCACTGAATGCAAATAGTAATGTAAAATCATTACCCAAGTAATGAATTTGTCCCTTCTGCATTACCCCTGCTAATACATGCAGTAAATGCCTCTGAGTAAATGTCTCTCAACAAATGTCTCCTAGTGATGGGGTTTCATTTAGTTTTAATTGTGTTTTAACACAGCAGTTTCCTTGCCCATGCCTCTCTAAACACCTTTGATCTTGCATTTGGACCATTAGGAACAGGTTATTACCTGGTTACTAATGCTGGGTCTGTGTAATTTCTCCATGGCTGTACCTGAGTTAACAACTGAGTCATAGGAAAAAGGGCTCCGTGCATCATGGAACCAGGGCAGACACCTGGGCTGCTTTTGGATGGCTCAGGTATGAGTAGTAATGGCTTGTGGGACAGTGGTGGGTGCTGGCTCCTGGCACAGCACTGACTGGTATTGATGTGTGCCTGTGTTGACACGCTGCAGCCACAGGACCAGGGATTACTCACCTATTTAGAAGTGTCATGCTTGCTTTACTTGCCTTTGGTAACTATTTGCATTCCCTCTCTTTGCCTTTATTATTACTGAAGGGGGGCCAGTGTGTTCTTAATTGCAAAAAAAGGCTTGGACAGGTACCTGATAAACCAGAAAAACAGGATAGGAACAATGTCTTGAGGGAAACTTACTGTTCTTACAGAGTCAGTGACTCGGTAGAGGAGCTGCTGGGAGTGGGATCAAGATCTCCTCCCAGTTATTTCCCTCTGTATCCCCATGTCTCCATGGAATACGAGAGGTTTTTCTGGTCTGTAAATAAAACCAGAACAGAGGCTTTTTTTTTTGTCCTCTCATCATTCACAAGATGAACATTAGATCACTTAAAAACCCATTAACTGAAATCCTTTTGCTGAGGCAGGAACTGAATCAGCTTGACCAAAACACGTTGCTCTGTGCCTGTGTTTGTGAGAGGATGACTCCAAATAACACTTGGGGTTTACTCAAAACAAAAACAGTGTGTTTCTGTTGAGCCAAAATCCATTTAAGGATTTCATATGCAGCAGACCAGCTTCAGCCAAAGAGACTGTGCCAGACTGCTGAATTCGCTCAAACTTTTCCGTTTGTCTAAATCAAAAGGACAAAAAAGGCACTTCCAGCAAGGGAATTAAATAGTTGCACTAATTTACCCCTTCTCCATGTTCATTGGGCAGTGTGTCAAAGGGAAGTCCTTGTCCATGTTTTCAATGGAGAAAATGGAAGAAAGAGAGAGATAAATCGAGTTTATCCTTTCATAACTTACCAAATGCTATCAGCTCATTGCTAGCAACTGAGGTGATCTCTTTCCGGGCTTACAAGATCTTCTCCTGTATAAATTTTTTTGAGTTTTGCTGTATTTCAGGGAAGAAAATTCGTATTGTCATCAAGAAATGAGGTTTCAGGTTATTTAGCTACGCCAGTTCTATCTGGTTTATATCCTATATAAACCAGAAAAAAAATTTCACTGCTACCACACATTTCATTTCTGTTCTTATCTTGCTGGTTGAATTTTTTCTCACTGTTTATTTCTATTCAATGAGAAATTATTTACCCCAGAAGCAATATTTTCCCAGCAAACTGCCAGCATTGTTACAATTTTCCATATTTTTTTCCTTCCACCCCCACTTGTAACGAAGTATCTGCATTGACAGATGAAGGTGGGATAGGCAGGGTTCTCCCAGGGCTCTGGATTCAGTCCTGGCTCTCAGGACATGTCATCGCTGCCAGAAACTGGCCAGGCACCATCCAAGCCCAGCCCAGCCCTCGCTCCCTCCACTGCTGCTGGAAGCCTGTTTCAGAGGAGCACTGCTCAGGTGGCTGAAAAACATCTTCTGATTTCCTGGCTATGTTTATTAGTGACCAGTTTATAGCCATTTGTTCTTGTGCCAACTCTGCCTTTTGCTTTAATAGCTCTTTTCCCTCCTTTGTATTTACATCCCTGCTGTATTTATAGACAGCAGTCATGTTCCCTTCATTTTGCTGGGCTTAACAAGCCAATCTCTTTTAGTCCTGTCTCACAAAACAGGCTTTCCAGGTCCTGATTTTCCTCTATCCTAGTTGCTATTCTCTGCACCTGTTCCTGTTTGAATTCATCTTTTGTGATAAAGTAAAACCAGTTTAAAATCACTGAAATATCCCACTGACTGAAGGACGGGATTTGATTATTTTTCCAGCCAGAAGCATTGTAATAAAGCTCAGTATTATTTTATGAGGGCTGTGAACAAAAGCTATGTATTTTCTTAGGCTCAGGTATTATCTAATTATTACTAGAGGACCACACTACTTAATAAAGCTGCTTTTCTGACTGCTCAAGAGACACGTGGCTGTGATTGGCATGAAGCAGATGCTTCCTCTGCCTGTGACATCGCTCCATTCGGTGCTGGGAGAGAATCTATTTATTTAACTTCAGCAGTTAACCTTTATTTTTTAAAGTTTGCAATACCATCCATCAAATCGGGAGGATTGCTTTTCACAGGTGCAAATGAGTCATCACATGTTTGCCAGCTTGGAAAACATTTAGAAAATTAGGGGCTAGAACTTTAGGATGAAGAAAAAAAGGAAAGAGAAAAGAAACTTAAGAAACTACAATCAATCTCACGGCCCTCGCTGGGTTGTGGCTGTCCTACAAGAAGCAGAGATGGGTTTTCTTCCATCTGAGGTTTTGTGCTGGTTTCTGAGCTCCTTGTCAGCAAACATCAGTGGCTCTAAAGCTGAGCCCATCCCGTAATGAAACAGTTATCCCAGCCTTAAAGGCAGGATTAGCTACCCGAAGTGGAGCAGGGAGCCCCTCTGCACTTTTTAACACCTCATGAAGAGATCTGGCTGCCAACAAAAGGAAAATCCTAATGTGTAAAAAATGCATAATAATAAGGACTTTGGCTGAGTGGAATTCCATCACGGATCAGATGAAATTGCCTTGTGCAACTTGCTGAGGGCTCCATGCTATGCTAAATGACCTTTGTACCATGTAAAATGGGCACTGCAGCAGGATGCAGGGAGGACCAGGGGCTGGGCTGCTCTTTTATTTTCCCCCCCTATGGAGTTCAAGCTTGTCAAGAATACAACAAAAACGAGAGGGAGAAAGAGGGGGAAGAAACGTCCCATTGAATTTTTCATGAATGATTTTTGTCAGAGGAGAAGAAACATCTGTGTTTATGAAGGGTCCAAGGAGGGGACACAGAAAGCAGGATGTGACTGGCTAGTCCTGTGTACCCAAGGAAGTGTGCAATGCCCCTTTCCAGTGGTAAAATCCAATCTGTGCTGCAGTATTTTAAGACTACTAAGCTGAAAAGGATCCTGCCTTTGCCCTCAGTCTGAGGCTGCCTGCTTTGCACTTGTGAAGCAGCAGTGATCCCCAGAGGATTTGGGTCTGAGCTTCAGTGGGTCTGGACGCTCAGCACCCTAAAAATCAAGCACCTTCTGCCTCAAAAGGATGAAAAACCCCTGACAGCCCCACTAGGTCATGTGCCTGAGAAGGACTGTTGGGTGGCCAGGCAGGTTGATGTCCCTCTCTGATCATCACCTGAGGCCATTCATGGGTTCCCCCAGAACTCATGAGGAGTTTTCTTTCTTCTTTTTTGCTGCGGTTTCCTCACCTCCCTCAGAGGCACCTGGGGCTGATACAAGCTGGAAAGGACAGAGAGACTGATCCCCCTGGACGTGTTAAACACTGTCCTGGATCACCCACTCAGGGCTACATTTGGCACCAGATTTGAGAGGAGGAGTCAGCCTCTCTCAGCTAAGAATGGCAGGAGCTGTGGGGCTCTTTCCTAATGTTTGAAGTAAGGTCTGTGAGCCTTTCTGTAGAGTCAAGGGGGAATTTTGCTTCACAATTACTCTCACGTTGTGATCAAAGATGCTCTTGAGGAATCCTCCACCAGCAGCACAGCTCTGAGTCTCTAAGTCTGCAGTTTATTACTTCAGGGCAAAGTTTTTTATCCCATGGAGGTGGACATGTGGAATAGCTGTTCAGTGGTGACTCTGGGACTGAAGATGTGTTGCAGTGTTGCCTGTCATGAAGGAAGACTGAGCTCAGCATCATCATGAACTGCTGTAAGTTCTCTTTACTCTGCTAAGGACAGGGACTGATGCGCTGGGAGCCCAAACACAATGCAAAATCTTACACCTGCCACTAGCATAGGATGCTCCTTTCATAAAATAAAAAATAAATGAATAGACACCCAAAACTGATGAAAGGGATCCCAGGTATCTCAACTACTGTGTTGTATGTCTGCAGAAGCAGGATATGAGCATCTGTTGTCATACACTCAGTGGCTTTGTATTTGATCTGGCTATGCATCAAGTGTCAAACTTCCCAAGAGCCCACAATTCAAACCATGGCTAGATTTCAAAGCAAAAGTTGTTCACCAGAGCTCGCCAGGTCAGCAGCCACCCTGAAAGTTTGCCCAGGAGGGTGATGAAGGGTTCTGAAAGAAGTAAGCTGGTTGCAGGTGCAGAGCATCCGAAAATCAGCCCTTGAGTTGTTGTCAAGACTTGTATTTCTGATGTTACCTTCTGCTCCCAAATAATCCTGCTCTGCCCCCACGTTCACACCCACCTACCCTGCAGGGTGAACAAGCCTGAACAGGCAGAGATGAGTATCTGCTCCCTGGCAGTGGATACCCAAAGTGCTCCAGTCTCCCCCGGGCTATCCATGCTGCCTTGCAGCTCTTCAAGCAAAGATTCCCTGAGAAAAGACACCAAACTCACAGAACACACAGTATTCCTGAAGACCAAAAGACACAGGGAAAACACAGCCAGAGAGGAGCTGGAGTCCTGGGCTCTTCTTCTACCCACTCCAGTACCATTTTGCATGACTCAAAACTGTTTATTCACTCTACCTCCAAATCTCTTTTCACCTATCTGTGGAATTCATACCCACCTGCCAGGAATTTTTCATTAGTTAATTTGGTCTGGGAATGTTGGAAGAGCTGTTACTGAAATACAAAGGGGATTTTTTTAATATTATTATTTTTATTAAGTCTTGTTCCTCCCCCCACTACTCCCTCCACCCACTGCCTATGGCCAGAAGGTAACTCTGCACCTTCTGAGAGAATTACAGAGCAAGTGCTTCCACAGATCTCCCTAGAACTTTCTTCTACATGGGCTGGTATCATCAGTCAGAGACCTGATCCATCTGGAGATAACAGGAGTAATTTATCCTTTGTGGCAGCTCATCTTCTTGCCCAGACATCCTCAGGGCTGAAGCAGGGTGGAATCTTTCCCTTGGAGGACAAGAAGGAGAAATTGCCCTTGATCCCTCTTTTTCTGGTGGTAGCAGCAACATTTGACTCCAGTGATGTCCCCTTCCCTGGCTGAGAAAGCCACAGAACAGACACAGGAAGCATACCTGTTGTAATTCCAGCTTTTCCTCCCACACTACCTCCTCTTGGAGGGATTTTGCCCTTCATACAGAGTTGGATCTCTGGGCAAGGGCTCAGGGGGGTGGAGGTTCCCTCTGCCCCATCAGCTCTGCTCATACTCCATGTGACAGCACCATGGCATCTGAGCAAGGCTCCTGCAGCCCCCAGCCATGGACAGCAGCCCTCACCTCTGAGGAAGGAACATTCCCCGGGGACATCACTGGACACACAGTCCTGTTTTGTGGCTTTTGGCCAGCACACTGCACTGTGCCCCACAGCAGATTTAGTGGTGCTGTGCCAGCCCCCACGACTCCAGTCATGGCACATTTACCCACACAGAGTGTGCTGAGCAAAGCTCCACAGTGCCTGCCCCCAGCACCAACCAGTCCTCTCACAGCAACCTCTTTCTTCTTCAGTTCAAAGTGCTCTGGCACTTCATCTGGAAAATTCTCTAAATCTACATTACCTCTGCCTTATTTAATCTTTTCGAGAGCACTGACAACCAGTGCATGAAAAAAGAGATTTTAAGCTGAAAAGAAAGCAGCCCCTGATCACTTCTTGGGGCTAAGTTACAAACTGAATTGGAAACTGGAAGGTGAAAAGAATATGTTACCTTTTAAGTGTCATGTTTTTCTCTGAAAAAATGCCTTTTAACTGAGCTATTGCAGAAGGCGTAGAAATAGCATCAAGCCATGGCCTTAGATCTTGCTCTGTGTTTTGCTCCTAAACAGGTGCCTTTGGTGTCTGGCTTTCTTTTTGCAGAAATGGGGGCCACCAGGCATTTACTTGGAATTTGGAAATCTCTCAGACTTGGGAAGATTTATATCTCTGTGTTGAAGCACAGAGAGCTACCCCTGCTTACAACACTTTATAGCACAAATCAGATCCATCCTCAGCATCAGCAGCACACAGAGAGATCTGGACACTGCAAATACCAGCAAGAAAAGCAAAGAGGAACTTGTAGGCAGCACCAATGTAGCTGAACATCATAAATCTCTGTCACACCTGAAATCCACAAACCACAATGCCACTTGGAGCTTACCTGGGTTTCAGCTGAGGTGTTGCACACTGTGTATCTGAGGTGAAGGATGTGCAGCAACACACTCCTTGTACAAACATTCCCTCCATGCTGCAGGACACAGGGCAGACAGCCCTTTCATGATCCTGGCTGAATCCCCATCAACAGGACTATTTTAGGACACAGTCAGGTGAGGACAGAGCCCAGAGCACATCACCTCTCCAGGAGGCACAGCTGCCTCCAGCTAGTTACAGGTCAAAACACATCCAAGGTCACCATACCCCCAAAGTGCCTTCCTGCATCAAAGCATCTATTTACCTAGAGTGGAAAAATCATCAGCCAGCCCATGGCACATCCCAGCAGGGCTGTTCATACACTTCATACACAAATCCTGGTGGATTTGCAGGTGCCCATGACAGAGGGGAGATGGGCAAAGGTGCTGGGACAGGACAGGGAGATGCACGGGTTCACTGCACAGATCAAAAGCAGATGGAAGGACAGAAAAGGCTGAAGCAGCACTCCAGGGCTGGTTTTCCCCTGTGTATCTCACAAATATCATAATCTTCAACATCTTTGCTGCAACTGCACCCACATCTGCACCAGGTTCACATCCTTGGGGTCCAGTCCCTCCTACCTGGTGGCTCCTCTTGGACCCCTTACACCAGGCACCCCGTCCTCTTGTTTCTGAATTTAGCTCTAAAAAACTTTTGTGTCTGATCCCTTTTCCTTTTTTGCCTCCCAGGACACTAACCTGGGATCCATCAATTCTGATAGAACTTCAGCAGGAATTTTGCCCAGTTAAGGAAAAGAAAGCCATAGTTTTCCTACAGATGAGATAATCTCTGTTGTTTGTGAGGTAACAGGCTGTAGGACACGAATAAGAGCAGTGTAACAGAATAAAATACTATTTATACATCAGACAGACTGACAAATGTTGATTAAAATGTCTCCTTTCTTAATCAAATGGCAAATATAAAGACATGTTTTCTTATCTCTTAAGGAGCTTTCATAGCAGCCTAGGCCAGAAATGCTTTGATATGGTATGACATCCAGTGATGTGAGAGCTCTCTGCAGAAACAGGCACGAGCCTTTGCTGCAGGAGATCTTGTCTCAGTCTGCTCCTGTGACAGTGACTTGATTTAAGACAGCTCAATTCAGTTGTTTATGCACAGGCATCCAGTGCCATTGGACACTGTCTTCAGCCCCCAGCCCCCAGATGACACAAATGGCCCCAACCCTTCTGTTTGATGTACTGGACCCCTTCAGGTGTTTGACAAACTCCCAGTCTTGTCCAGAGCAGCAGATAACCAGTTCAGGGTGGTCAGACTGAACTCTTAATCCTCTGTGCATAAGGCCACAGTTTGCAAAACTTGAAATATCTTTTCCTCCTCGCTTTTAAAAACAGCCTGGGAGATCTGGGAATGGGATCTCTAGCAAGGCCCTTTCTTAAGCAGGCACCATCACATCCTTCTCTCATACACATATCAAAGCAATCTAGAGGAGAGCTCTTTCCCAGAGCACTGATTAGAGGTTTATTGATCTCCCCTGGGATGCTGGAGAACTCCCCATGTGTGTACCTTCCCTGCATGCTGTGAGACCACTGAGTATGAAAACAAAATACAAACAATAAGGAGCAAATTGCTTTCTATTTATACACAAGGCTGCGGGCATGCAGGGCAGAGGCAAAGGAAGACCTCCCTGTGAGCATCAGGTAGAGCCTCAGCTCAGCAAGGCTTCATCTACATCCTGCAGCTCCAGGGAAGGCCCTGCTTTGTGGAAGGAAAGGGGGGGAAGGAGGGCTGTGGTTGCACCAGAGTGCTGTGGCTTGCACCCTACCAGCTTGAGCATTACAAGTGGTGGATGCATGGGTAAAATCTTGGGAGCCAATCCCACTCCTGAACAGATGCAGACAGCCAGGAGCTGGAAATGTGTGTCTGCTACCCAACTGCAGCTGCAGGCAGTGCCAGGAGGGAGGGCTGGTTCCAGCAGCTCCATCACAGCAGCCCCGGGACAAGCTCTGACTCACCCCCTCTCCCAGATCTGTCCTGGAGCAGGAGAGAAGGGTGAGCCTGCACAACTCCACAACGATGATGTCAGTTCCCCCACAGCAACAGCTGGGCAGGGATGTGAGCCAGGGGAGATGGAAATACTGCTCACTGCTCGCCCTGCTTTCCATCCCGTCTCTTTCACAGACAGGACAAACAGGAGAAATCCTGCTTAATTCTCGACCTTCAGGCCACGACACTGAGGGAGGTGCTGGCAGGCAGCAGACCAAGAGACTGATGACACAGAAAAAAGAGGCAAATCAGGGAGCAGAACATGGATCCCCACCTGGCGGGGTCTCCTCTCTAAGGAAAAGCACTCCAGTTAAACACCTATTTCTCCAATGTTTATGCACACCTGAGTTTGCCAATGCTCCCAAAACTCTCTAAATGTGCAATTCATACCTGGAGGTGCCTGAGGGAGGACGGGCTTGGCTCTGATGTTGAGCAGACAGGTGAGCGCTGATGGTACCACAGCTCCTCCAGGGGAATGATTACCTGATTTATCTCCAGCCAAATCCTCCCTGATGTAAATTGTAGAAGCTCACTTGGCAGGAAGCCCCATACCCTTATATAAGCTGAAATATTGCCCTTTGAGATTTATCCATTACTGCCAGACTGCTGAGCCGTCTGTCTTCAGCAAGGGCCCCAGAAGAGGAGAGGATGTTCACACTGGTTTTGTCTGTGCAAGGTAAATATTATTGTTCATATTCCCCTGCAGCACAGAGCCCAATGTCACCTGGACAGAGATCCCTCCTCTCTGTTGTGTTGAGACACTGGCTTGAATAGTAGGAATTCAATTTGACCCTGTAAATATCCTTCACATTTAAATGCTTGATCTTGAGGGGGAGGGAAGTCTCTTTTGGAGGTCTGAAATTTATACACATGCACAGAGAAAAATATTTCTGAAGAAAAATTCAAAGCAGCAAATCACTGTGCATATGGGAATGGGTATTCAGAAATCCCATTCCCCTTCAGTCCTTCCTTGAGGTGCACAACCATATGTACCCCCCAACACCTCAGGTCCCCACCAGAGCCAAGCACAGCCCTGGCCCCTGCCCGACTGCTCTCCCACACAGCCAGCACCTCTCCAGTCATTTGTGCTCCAGTTTCCTGGAGGGATCTGGTCCCCATCCCCACACTCCCACAGCAATCACACTGTGCTGTTGGAGCAGTTGTGTTTGGAGAGCAGCCTGTTTAAACCCTCTGAGGGCTGACAGGCCCAGGGAAGGAAGGCAGCTCCTCCCTCTGCAAAATTCTGATAAGGCCAAGGGTCTGGCTGACAGAGCTGGAGGGACTGATGGGGTCTGCTGAGTTTTGAAGTGCTCATTACACATCTGCAGATTGCAGAGGAGAGCAAACGTGGTGCCGCAAGTGTTAAGCCCAGAGATAGGGATGGGTACCCTGGAATTTCACTGCCTGAGACATGGCATCCCTCATTTAATGTCACATAAATGCCACTTGAACTTAAAACCACTTCCTTGCACTCAGGTTTAACAGATGCCCTGTGGCTGTTATCTTTCCTGAATCCAGTATTAAGCACTGGCATGAGGGGAGCTGGTGCAGAGAGGTTTCTGGGCAGAGCTGGGTCAGGTCTTCCCAACTTGGTGACAGTTCACAGCTCTGAGTAGGAGCATCCACTGAGAGCTGTTGTCCTGGAAAGAACACTTCTTCTCCATGTCCCAGTCTCATTCAGAGAGACATCTTTCACTTCATCCTGCCCAACCCACTACTTTGAGCTCATTCCTCTCTGCCATTCCCATAGCACTAAGGCAAACCACTGCTTCTCCAAGGGGAAGCCAGCTTGGATGCAATTTTCCCTAGTTGCAAGGGCAGCAGGGAAATGAATTGCTGGCTGTCACTGCACAGATTGCTGTGCCCCTTCCTGGTGCATCCTTTATTGGACTCTTCTTGTGACAGACCCCTTTGCCACCCAGCTGCAGGGAAGAGCCTCATCTGAATCCCCAAAAAAGCAGAACTGGCATTTGAAGTGTGAAATCCTGGACTAGGTAAACCCCAACTTACAGTAAGACAGCCTCCCATCCCCTTCAGTGTGCTGTCATGTTTCTCAAGGGCTGGGGACCATTGTTAAAGAACAAAGCAGCATTTCTATAAAAGAGAAGAGCACAGTTAATAAGTTCACTAACTGAGAAAAACAGCCTTTTAATATCTCTCTTTGTGACTCATAGTGTGAGAGCCAGCTGTTACTACTGGAGAGAAATTCCTTGCTGATTAGTCTTTTAAAGGGCTTCCCAGATAATTAAATAATGATTTCTCTCCCCATTCATTCTAAGTGACAGGAGAGCCTGGCAAACCCACTAAGCATGGAAGGGCAGCATGTTTTCCCAAGCCTTATAGGAGCTTAGCTATTCTGCAGTTAATCCGGTGCTTAAACCTATCCGCAGATCCCCGAACCAAGGGACAGGCTGTCCCACCTTCCTGGTGCTCCAGGGCTGGCCTGGGACAGGCTGAAATCCTGAAATAGGCTTTAGGCCAGGGCTGTGTTTTCAAATATGAAATTACAATAGGAAAGATGGTCTCACCTGGGCAGACAAATTAACTTTTCTTCACCTCAGCTCCCTGAGAAACTGGCTTTGCCTGGGGTTTGCACGAGCTCAGAGGGGTGAAGGTGAATCAGACCCTCTCTGCCCTTCCTGGACTGTGCTCAGAGCCACCACTAGAAAGAATTGAGTGACCAATACAGAGGCCATTTGGTTTTGTTCTGGGATAATCTGGCCTTCAACACATCCACTGCATTTCCAAGTCACAGCATGAATCGCAGTGATTTGCTCAGGCAAGAATTTCAGCCATAAAATCTCATGGCCTCTCTGGGTACAGTTCCATTGGTCTGATGGAGCTAATCTGGTTTTCCACCAAATCCTAAAAGGTGGACAACCTGTGTGCTCTCCAAATGAAATCAGGTATACCTCTAGGTGTACTCAGACATATCCAGTCAATGCAGCATTGGGAAGCAGATATATCTACACTTGAATAACTGCATTCTCACTTATTTTCATGTGTTTGGCTTTTAGAGAGGGTCCTTACCTCATACCTTACTAAACCAATGGGAAATTTCAGGATTCAAGAACCTCTGGGAAAAATTAAGGTCAAAAATTAGGGTCATCACCAACAGCAAAAAAAGACATAGCACATATTTTACCAAAGAATAAGACTGGTTTGTAGCTTCAGTTGTACTGAAACATTTTTTCCAGTGAGCAGATGCTTTTATTTAATTGAAAACCAATGAGAAATATCATCTGAGACAGAAAAACATTGACCAACCATATAAATATGTGAAAATGAGCTCGTGAGTTTTGCCCATTCCTAATTGAGAGTCTGTTCTCTGTTCTCGTGGTTAATTGAGAATCTGTTTAGGGGCAAGACAGGGGTGGGATAGATAGAAGAGAAAAAATATTTAAGAAGCAAGTGTTCTATCAGTAACATACTGTAATGAGAATCTAGCGAAAAAACAATATTAATTTTATTTTTTTAACTAAGATCCATCTGGCCATCTTGGCAAGGGAAAAAAATGCAGCATTAGCAAAAGAGATCTTTGAAGAAGTTGTTCCAACCTAAGTGCAACCCACAAGGGATGTTTAGGCACTTGAAAATGTTACAGATTCATAATGTCCTCACAGCACCAGCTGTTAACCATTGAATTGGCAGGTAAACTGAGGCAGAAAGTGGTTAAGTAATACTACTGTGTGACAAAACTGGCCAGAGGATGAAGTGCTTCCCCCTCTCTTTGCTCCAACCCTCAAGGAAACATTACCCAACCATAATGAAACCCTGGGATGGAGTGAACTCACTGATGACAGGCGATTTTGGATGCACTGCTCCCCAGCTTGCAGCCATGAAGGCAACAGGCGCTGCAAAACTTTCCATGGAAGCCTTGCTGGGGGAGGATTCTCCTGCGGAAAACTTGCATTTAAATGGCACTGAGCACTTAGCCTGACAAAAGGCAGGAAACTCAAAGCAAAGGGTGACACTCTGTCTTTAACTTACATTTTTATGCCTTTTATTCCTTTCTTCCCCGAAGTGCAAATCAAGGACAGGGGGTCAAAGTGAATCCCTCCAGATCTCCCTGGGTTCATTTCTACCAGAAATGTTTGGTGACCTGTACCATCAAACTAAGCAACTTTTCCTGGGAATAGGAAACTCAGACATATTTTTTTAATTCACAGTGTTGAAGACCTCCACAGCCACCCTTGTTGAAGGGGAGCCAGTGCTCCCAGCAGCCTGGGTCCCAATCCCTTGACCCTGCAGGGAAGGTTAGTGAGACAGAGGTGCTGGGAGACAGGAAGAAACGGGGATGCTTTGTAAACTGATAATCCCTTTGATCTGAAAAGAGTGAAGGAAGGCAGAACTTTTTTAGATAAGCCATGGAAAGAGAGCAGTCCAGAGCATGAGGGCTGAGCTTCAGCAGAAGCTGGAAGAAAGATGGACCTGTTGCTGAAAGATAAATGCTTCAAAACCCCAAAGCTGAGCTTTCTGAGCAAGAGATATCCTTTTTACTATCATCTTTTATGCAACAAATTATGGTTTTCACATCTGTTGAAACTATTAAAAAAGTTCTAAAAACCCTCAGCAAAACTAGCCTGAATCCAGGGACTCCTAAGCATTGAGAAGCTCAAACTTGTGGTCAGAATGCTGCCACTCCCAATTCCTTTTTATTAGCTGTGTCCTTAGGAAAAAAAATTACTTTTAAAGGATTATTACATAATTTGCCATGTGAAAGATGCAACACCGTCTCCCAGTTGTGCTGCTTCTGTGTGTTGAAAAGTGGATTTTTCCAGCAGAAATCAGCTCACTGGAGGAGGATGGATTTAGCAATAGCAGTTTTGCTGCCATAAGTGCAACATAGTGTAGCACAGCTTTCCCAGCACAGGCTGGCTCAAGGACTGAAACAAAGAGGTTTTCACACCAGCAGGAGAGACTCCCAAAAGAACCTGCACTGCTTTTTTCTCAAGAGAGTCTCCAGGTGAATAATTATCCTAGGGTGAATCTTGGCCTTCCCCATCTCCACAGTCACTTTTGAACAGCACTGGGAAGGGAGCTGTGGTGCCACAGTGAAGCTGTTCATGTTTTCAGAGCTGTACATCCCGATAACTCTCCTGTTTACCCACCAAACACAACCCTGGCATTGTGGCTGGCACTAGAGAACTGATTTTTAATGCCTTCCACTGCTGGTAGCAAGTCCCTGGCAATCTCAGCTGGTAACATATTGATAAAGCAATGAAACCCTGGGTGCAAGGAGCAGCGTCCACTTCAGCCTGGGGATCTGGGGTAGGTAGAGGTTAGATTTTGTCTTTTTTTAACTACTAGGAAAACATGATAATCAAATCTCTCTGCCACTCTTAATTAGCAAGGCGGAAAAGCAGTACAAAGAATAATTAGCAGAGGCAACTTTGCTTTAATATGAGACTACAGCCAGCCACCCCAGGCGATCGAAACACATCGGATTGTGCAGGGTCATTCAAAGTCAGCTACAAAAGCAGAGGAACTCCCCTACATGCTAAAGTTACTGCCCTCCTTATATTGCACTATAAAACCGGGGTGTCAAAAAGGCTAGAGATTTTACACTTAGTGTCAGTGGTTTATAGTCATTAGACTAATTATGTTGGTGTTTTTACCACCTTTATTCTACTAATTGGTCTAAAAGCCAAACAGGGACATCATTACTTTACACAAACAAGCAATTATTGGGCCATAAACACACCCTGGTTTGTGTTCCCTGGGTGAGGAGGGAGCTCCTAATGCTCTCTCTGTGGTGTCTGCCACAATAACAGGCATTACTGATGCACTTGACTTTAGCTCTGCTTACAAAGAGGTCTCAAAGCTGCTGGTACACAAGAGAAACTGGATATTTGTTACCTCCCTACAAACAGATTAAGGAAAATGGCATCACTCCAGGTTCAGCCCATGCATTGCTCTTTGTGCCAGCACAGCTCGACCTCATTTTTGGTTGGCTTTTGTTGTGTATTTGCTGTTCTAGGAAGGGACAGCTCAGTGGATGCAGCAAGAATAAATTGTTTACGAGACACCCATGAGAAATGTATCTCCAAGAAATCTGGTCTCCTCGCAGGCTACTGGGTGAAACATTAGCTGTGACATTCCAAGACTTGTCATTGCCTAGAGCTCTGCATAATACATCTGCTCTGCCCAAAAGGGCAGCATCTTCCCAGGTTTCACACAGTCCTTCACCAGTTATTGCAGTCCCACTTTGGCTGTTTCACTAAGTGCTCCCAAAGAGCAGTGACTGCTCTTCGTTCCTCCTTGCATTCCTGGGAAGGCCATATCTGCTGGCTGCAGCGTTTTGCTTGAAGGCTCTGTGCACTTCACATCTGTAAGCACAGACTGCGTTTGAAATTGCACTTATTGGCGAGCAAACATTTGCACGTGGTTAGAAGAGCTGGGTTATGTGTCACCTGGCAGCAGCATTGCCAGGGCTGAGAGACATGGGCTCTTCATCACCCACAGCAAAGATTTCAACACCATAATCCCTCACAGAAACCCTAACACACCTACTTCCAGGGACTGTGTGTGCAAGGGGTGCTTCAGAAAGGTATGGGGAAAAAAAAACGAAAGAGAAATCCACCTTAGTATTATCACACTGGCAATATAAAAATTATCAAATATGAATATCATGGTCTAAAACTTTATTTTATTTTACCACCATACAGATAGCTCCTCTTCAGATGAGATTATAAACTGAATTTGTCTTCGAGTAGGACAAATGTTGACCATTCATTGTCTTTAAGAAGCCATAGTGATTCTCTGTAAGCACTAGGATATCAGGAAAAGATTAGGGCATCTGGAAGAGGGAGGTTTATCTCAGGCAAAGCAGGGAATGACCTGCACCGGACTGAAATCCTTCCCCAGTGTCCCCTGGGTGTGATAGTCCTCAACACTGATTCAAATGTGTTTCAACAAATTGAAAGGCAGCATTGTCACGAACCATTAAATAATACATGTGTTTCCTACAAGGGTGATTACTTTTAAATGCTTTTTGAAACAGGCTGTGTGGTTAGTCTGAGTTCAGATGCTGGAAACCTCTGTTTCGCCTAAATAAAGTGCTCTAGACTGAGGCCTTTTTAGGCTGCTGGAGGGCTTTGAAATCCTTGTGTCCTTACCGTGTCACTGGTTTTTTAAGCCCTTCCCCTGAAGACTTCAAGTATTCTCACTTCAAAACTGATGACACTAAATGGCCCATTAGAATTAAATTACATATGAAGAAAAAGCCAAATGCTCAGTGTTTCACAAATGTTTTCTGCAGCACGGGTCTGGCTGAGCACGTCAGAGTTTTGACTCTACACTTTCTTAAACAAGCCAAGTTTTTGTTTTATTTTATGTTCCATGAATCCATTTCAATTGGGCTATAATGGTTAATTTTAAGCTCTCTCTCAAATGTTTCTAAGGGGCTTCTGTAACAGCCAACAGTGCTGGCTCCTCTCCTTTGGAAATAAGAAACTGCAGCTTCAGTGAGAAACGCTATCTGAACAATGTCTTCTTTAAACAGCCCCCAGAAGCACTGCATTTCCAACTCTAAGGGGAATTTGCATGTGTTTCAGCATCAAAGGTTGATATGACCCTATCACCTAGGGACTGTCATGTTATCTAAGTGCCCGCATATCAGAAGCACGATAACATTGTGTGGTTCGCAGCTGTTGCAGAAACGACATATTTTCTGAATTAACCTAGGCTCGGATTTATATAAACTATCCCTGATAACATCTGCCCAGGACTCTCCTTTGAAAATGAGCAGAGATCCTGCCCGAGCGAGCTCCCTTCTGCAGCCGGGAGAGGACAAAAAGCCAAACCAAAACCCCTCTCCCTGGAAAAGCCACGCTTGGATTCGTGACGCTCACCCCAAGAAACGGTGGAAAAAAGTGTTTAGCGGCGTAGGTAGAACAATGAAGATGTCAAGCGGCTTCTCGGGAGCGAGCCGCTGTGTCTTGTCATGCTTGGACATGAACGGGGAAGAAAATGTCTTTATTACCCGGCGCGGTAACCCCGCAGCGCGCCGCCGGCTTGATCCTATAACTTTCCCATTAGAAGAGGGCGCCCGCAATCCTAATGAGGCACAATAAGTAGATTATGGGAGTCCTTTTGTTTTGCTAAACAGCCGCTTTTTTCTGGCGGGGGTCTCACAAAGGTGTGCGGGGCCCCGGTGCGGGGCCGGGCCCGGGACGGTCGGGTCGGGTCGGGCCGGGCCGGGGAGAAGAATCGGCGGAGCCGCCGGGATGAGGCTCATCAGTACCGAGGCTCTGCCCATTGTATCTGGGCTATAAAGCTGTCAGAGCAGCCCGATTGAACGTTCCCTCACTCCTACCCTGGCGCTTCCTCCCCTCTCAGCAGAGAGCTAAGCCCCGGGATCTTTTGTTTTCATGAGAAACCACTGGCATCTCACATTTATAGGGATTTTAAAAGCTCTGCTATGAAAAATTGCTCTGTCTTAAAAATACAGGGGATTTTCTTCTCGTTGTTGGGTTTCTTTTAATTGCATGCAAACCAGCCAGTGAATTCGTGCAGCCCTCTGAGAAGTTATTTTTACAGAGAGATCAGTGGTTATTTAGGATGCAAAGGAGAGCACAGCTTTTCACCAGGCTGCAATCTTTCCACCTTGCATATTCATTTGATGACTAGAGTAGGAGACTGCTGCAGGGGAAAAATAGCAGGGATGGATTCCTGCCTCTGTAAAGGGACTGGATCTGTTGGAAAGATAAGAGGGAATGGCAAGTGGTAGTCCTCACCCTGTGATGGGTTTCTTAGCTATGTTCCTGTAATCATTCCCATGCTGGATGGATGTGGAAAAGATATCAGAAGTGGGGAAAAGGTGATAGAAATGATCAACCAGGCTGTAGGCTGAGGTGCAGTGTGCACAATGGCATTCTCATTTCTATTGGTTTTAATCAGGCCACCCAACCTTTGAGAACTGAGGAGTTGCAGGTCACATGAGGACCCTGTAGCGTGGCTGCTCATCTGCAAGGAGAAAGACTGCACAGCCCAGCAGGAAGTTTCATCACAGCCTGCTCAGATGTTGGTTGGTTGCTTGTCATCACTCTGGTTGAACTGGAGATAAATGGAGAAGAGCCCCTCCTGCTCTGCTTTGGTCTCTCCATGTGACTCAGACAACAGAGAGAGAAGACATATAAATTTTGTGAAAACAAGTAAAGGTACCTGGGGTTTGAGATCACTGTGAAGCTCTGTTTGGTGTTATAAAGTACTCTTGTTGCACTTTCAAGGGGGTAAGTTGCCCTGGTGTCCTGACCTACCTGTCCACAGGGACAGGCTGTGCACATCTCTGCAAATCCTCGTTTCACCTCATGAGTGCCTGGACACAAAGCCTGGGCAAAGATCTCAAACTAGAGGCAAATGTTCATGCATTAGGCTCTTCTGATGGATCTGGACATATTTGCTGAGGAATTTCTACGACAGTCCTTGGTCTGGAATTGTATCTTAAATTTTCCAGTGGATACTCCTGTGGATTTTCATTGAAAATCTGATGTTTGTAATCCTCCAGAACCATTGCAAGTGTTTCTACTGAATTGAGACTGGAAGAGGGAGAGGAGGCTATTCAGTTTGTCACTGCAGGCTCCTTCTTGAGTGTGATTAATAATATTTTAATGCTGGAATTAATCCATCATGGACTGAGATCCCACTATGTGAACCAATATACCAGGGCAGATAGATGTCAGGAAGCCTTTTTTTTTGTCCCCCAGAAGAGCTCACCCAAAGCACCAATAGCCAAACATGAAGCCATGCAACCAACTGTGCCACCCCCAAGAGTAGGTATTTTTGTATCTCATAGTACAGGAAAGAAGATTTATAAGAACATTTATATCATAGTACAGGAAAGAAGATTCAGTTAATTGGTCACATCACTCAGTACTTGAATCAATTAATGGGATCATCTCAGCTGAAATAAAGTACAACATAAATGTGATGAAACTAATTAAAGTTATACTAAAAATAACACAGGGAAGGATTTTGGATGTCAGATATTTTGAAATTCCTCTGTACTAGAAAAATAAACCAAACCAACCAACCCACCAAACCCCAAAGCAATAGTTTCAAACCTTATCCAAGCAGCTGGTAATGTTTTTTACCAACACTTGAGACGTGTTACAGGTGTGTTGTTGGGACCTAGCAGTCTTGGTTTGTACCCAAGCACTAACAATTGTCTGAAGAAGTCCTTCTAGAGGAACGTTATCCTTAGATTGTATCAGTGCATTTTGAAGGGTTTTCCCAAATAATTTTCTCTTTGATCTCGCTAATGCCCCGTTGGTTTTACTTCTTTTTTTTTCTTCCCCATCACTGTGTACTCCTTGCTCTGCACTGCCAAAGGGCTCTGGGACCTGACTCTTTCCAGAGCTTGGATGAGGACTCTTCTCACAGCCATGGCAAAGCCTCTGCATCCTTGAAAACACATTGCAGGACATCACAGTACACACTCTGACATATTTTTAAAACCCTCTTTTCATAGGATCCAAAAACACACCCTGACTTCTGACTCAGCACACCCTGACTTCTGAGAAAACTGGGAAGACTGGTCTGCAACCCTGGAGTAGGGTAGGGCACCCAAAACCACCAACAATACCAAAGGCAGCTACATTAGCCCCCTCTAAGGCCTGCCCATCATTCAAAACCCCCTCCTAAGAGTCCACCCTGGACCCCCAGGGGACAGCAACAGTTGGTGGGAAGCAGCTGGGGATGTTGCAGCACCAGAGTCTTCCAACATGCAAAATGCAGCCTCGGGCTACCCAGTCCTGGATTTCTCCATGGAGCATCTAGGGATGTGTTTAGATAAAAGATACTGTTGAGAATAAATCTTGCTTTACAACCATTTTTATTCTTGGCAATGGGTGGGCCACTGGAAAAGGGACTGTTAGAAAACAAATCTGAATCTGTATTGTTGGCCAAGGCAGAAAACAATTGTCCAAAATAAAGCATAAAACTTGTTAACAAGCAAAGCACACTATTAGATTCAATGGCAACACGAGTAGGCAAAAAAATATGAAAACCTGCTCCAGGCACTCTGAATACAGCCCTTATGAACTAAACCCTTTCAGAAATGTTATTTTACTTCTCCCTGCCCCCCAGTCCCACTTCTTTTAAGGGCTTGGTTTTATTTCTACCCGCGATCCTGTTTTTTTTTTCCTTTTTCTGATATTTTCCTGTAAATAATAATTGGTTCTTTTGTGGCAGCATTTCCACAGTGGCAGGGGTGTGTAGGGCTTTCTTGGAGGTGGCAAGAAAAAAGGGAGTGATTTGTTTCAATGGGTTATTGTTGAGTGAATGCAAATATCTGCAGCCACTGGAGCAAATAGGAGCAGGGGATTAGGTGCAGGAAGCTGGCTGAGTGGCATAAGCCATCTGTCCCGGGCCTGAGAAAAGAGGAATCTCTTTGCAGTGTATGTTAATTAGTTAGATGATTGGCTCAGCTGTCACCTTTGCAGAGTGAAAGCGCACGGGCACAATTAAATTCATGTCCATGTATGTTTATCAAAGCACATGTTTTTAGACAGCTTTGGTTTTTAGGTGTAATTTTGTCTTCTCAGGCACAGAGAGGATTCTTTGCTATTGTGCCCACAAATGGAAGGGACAAAAAAAGGAAGAAAGAAAAAAGAAAGAAGAAGAAAGAAAATACCTTAATTAAAACATGATCTGGATTGTTTGCTGAAGCGTTTCTGGCCGCAGTCTTTAATGCACTTGAAATTACCCATTTGCATCAATAGGCGTTAGCTGAATTTATTTCCATTCAAATGTATTCCCTTGATGTTTCTACAGAAGGTGGTAGGTTTGAAAATACATGTATGGCAAGTTTGGGCTCCTACGGTGCCCCCATTCAAACACAATGTCAATATCCTACACTTAAAAGGGACCCGTTAGTTAAAGTAAAACGCTCCCTGGTTTGGGGTGGGTTTTGGTTTTGTTGTCACTACATTGACATCTCCAACGCAGCATCCCCTGTAACTTTCCTTGGCAAAAAGTTGTCTGCTTGCAAGCCCCAGGGAGTTATTTCCCATGGTGTCATTTCAATTATTTCTGATTTATTTGTTTACTGTCTTCCAGTCCTTGTCAATGCACAATGGGCCACGTCTCCCCCTCCCCGGGCCCTGCCTGTGGGGTTTCAGAACACTGTGGAGTGCTGGAGGAGCCCTGGAACATCTGCCCAAGTGCCACTCGTGCACTTCAGGGGCTTGTGCAGAGAGGGCAGGCAAGGGGACAGGGCAGGGCATGAGCAAGGGATCCTCCCTGGCCGGGGACACTGACTCTGACCTTCACAGAGAGGCATGAAAAAGCTGCAGAGGCTCTTGGTTCCAGGACGGAGGAGCAGTCATGGAGAGGCTCTCCTGAGGTTGCTTTGCAGCAATGGAAGGTTTTTTTCCCTCACTGGTCCCAGAGGAGAAATCTGTCACTCATCTCACTTAGCTTAGGCAAGTCCTGGGGAGAGGAGCAGCCTCAAAATGCTCCAGCCCAATGCCATTAGACTGTTCACAGACCCAGCTCTCTGGAGAAAAACCCAACCCCTGTCCTTCCCATTCTCTGGCTGTAGTTTGTCAGATTACAAAACCAGGCAAGGCCTATTTCTTTATGCCCTGGGGAGATGCTGTGCCCCTTGTTTTCTTGGGTCTTCCTGCAGGGACTCCCCAGAAGCCAACACTGGATTCACAAGGCAGAGAGGGAAAATAAATTGCCAAGAACCTCCTTTATTGCAAAACCCAGGAGCAAATGCATTCAGAGCTTCAACGGCCAGAAACAGAAGGGGAAATGTGTACATGCAAAAATGGCAGCTCCTAGTTGTGAGCTGTGTAAGAGGAATCCACATCTGTATGCCAAGGACTAGAACACAGTTTAGGAGTGAGGAGGAGCAGGGGCATGAGGATATCAGCATTGTGATAGGTCTGTTTCCCAGCTGATGGACCAGTTTAGAACCCAGCATGTTTGAATGTTCACCTGTGCATAGGTCAGGCATCTCCTGTGTGCATACAATTTGATAATAAAACGTAGCAAAATCCAGGAGAATGTAAGAAATATATTCTTTTTCTGTTAGGTAGCTCACACCCTTTACCTGCCAAGTGTTTCCTTCCTTCCTTCCTTCCTTCCTTCCTTCCTTCCTTCCTTCCTTCCTTCCTTCCTTCC
>VYXD01010597.1:206772-225219 GCA_013397195.1 Hylia prasina | reverse complement strand
AAAAAAGAAGGGTGGGGGGGGGAGGGTTGGGGATTTTTTTGTTTGTTTTTTTTATTATTCTCGCTCATATTTCATGCCATTCCTCTTGTGGACAAGAACAGAGCAGGGACAATACCAGCACAGAGAAGGGAGAAACGTCTCAACAGCAGCTGGATATGAAAGCAGTAATCTTTAAAGCTGGCTTTTGTCTCTCGTAGCCCATACAGTATGAGACAGTGATCTCACCAAAGGTCAAGCTCTACTGCTTCTCTTCCTCTTGCCTCTTCTCTCTCAGTTTTGGGTGTTGCTGGTAGAGGCTGCCCTGTTTAGAGACAAAAACCCAGGGTTGGCTGTCTCAGGGAACAACACTTGGTGAAGCTCGCTTTGAAGCTCAGAGCATCCCAGACTGCACTTTCCAAGGTGGTGACAGCCCAGGGACTTTTACCCAGAGATGGGTTTGGCTGCCCAGAGAGGCCAAGCAGCCAGGATCAGCTCCAGGCAGACAGCACTGCAGGCCTTGGGTGCCATGAGAGATGTGGAAATGGCTCAAACACAATGACCACAGGCAGCTTGGATGGCAACCTGGTCTAGTGGAAGGTAGCAGGTGGTTGAAACAAGGTGATAGTTAAGGCCCTTCTATGATTCTGTGATTGCAAACCAGTTGAAGTTGCTGCTCCTCAGCAATTTCTCAGGGATACCAGAGATCTTTGGATCTCACCAACTGCCTCACCTCCACCCCTGGGGAATACCTTACCTTGAGCTAGTCAGAAAGTCACCATCCCCACCAGGTTTGCTGAAGACTGGACTGTTGAAGAGGGGCATGAGGAGGCAACACCAATTTGGCACTCACATCCCCCAGAGTGAGAAAAAAACCTCTCTGTAGTGGTTGCAGCAGAGGTTTTAAAGGCAGAGGTATCTACTGTCCTTGTCCTGGGCCAATGCAAAGTGCATTTCAGGGGTACCCAGCTGTTCTTCCTCCCCATCCATATGACAGCAGCATCCAGAGCTGATTCTCAGAGGTACTGCAGGGCATTTCATATTTGTTTTAATCTGGGTTGGGTTTTTTCTTTTCAGTAACAGCAAGTAAACCAGAAATTAAAGATTTTGGAAGATTGATTTGCTTGCAAATTCAGGGTGATCTGGGCTAATAGTTTCACTCAGAGGGGGGAAATTAAAAAAAAAAATTAAAAAAAAAAAAGGGAAACAAAGAGAATAGAGTGGGAGGAGAATTTTGAAAAAAATTTCAAAACACATTGTTTCAAAATCTTCTAAACAAAATGGGCTGGGTTTTTTTTTCTGAAATACAAAAATGTTTCATTTCAACATTTTCCCATTCAGGTCTCAAAACAGCCTTTTTGTTTTACAAACTCATATAAATCAAAAGAAAAAGTTGAATGAAAAGGTTAATAAAAGCAATAAAACATTTGGGGTTTGGACTGAAGAAAATATTTAGTCTTGACCCTACAGGAATCTCTTCCCTTTTTTTCCCTAAGTTTGCCAAGAAAATGCAAATAATTTGTTTTGGTTTGACCTGAAGCAATTTATTTATCATTCTTGGAACATGAAATGCCATTGTTTACCTAGATCAACTCATCAGCTCCCTGGCACCCTTTTCTTGGGGGAATTAAAGAGATCAAGGGGATTAAGAGAGACCACACTGAGCTGCTGCCAGGAGGGTTGATGTGGGGTCTGGGTGTTTTGATCCCAGGAGGAATGCTAAGGAGCTGTAGTACCCACAGTGCCCTCAGGAGAAGAAGCAGATGTGGGGAGAGGTGAGATGTTTTATTAGACCAAAATAAAAGATTAATGAAAGATTATCTACACTGACAAGACTTACCTTGCCTGGAAGATGAGGCACAGTCACTGCTAAAGCACAGCTCTGTCCCAAAGGACACCATAACATCCTGACGCAGTGGATTTTAGGGGCTTTGGAAAGAAAATCAGAATGGACAGATTTCACAATTTGCCCTCTGAGAAAAAAGGCAGCAAATCCTGTCCCTATCCATACACTTGAGAGATGTCAGACAGACACGGGAACGATTTGGAGGCTCCCAAAACAGGGCTGGCCCCAGGCTGAGCTCCTCACTGTGCCATGCCAGGGGCTCCGGCATAACATGTGATTGATTTTGGTTGCGTAATGCTGAGCTGTAAGACCTCATCAGCTGCTACTCATTACACAGGCACAGCCCTTCTTGAATAGAAACCATAGCACAAAATAGATCTGGGGATGTAAAACCTGACATCTTGAATTCATAAATGGAGCGACAGCATTCTTGTTTAGAGTCTGAGGGTGGCCTGTTCTGAGCTTGCCTTTTTTTATACCAGATGAGTCTAACCTCAGAGCCAGGATGACTCCAGCTCCTATCATTAGCCTAAGGCAAAGAAAAGACCGTGACTCAAGTCTCAGTGCTAGTGTCTCTACAAAGTGCTCAAGCAAGGGACACCGAGTCTGATCCTGACATCTCGGCAGACCCACCGACTCTCTTGACAATCTCCTCATTCCCAGCAACATCAGGGACAAAGGGTGCCACTCCAGGCTGCAGTCAGACTGTCTCCTCACACAGGATATCCTAATCAGGGATGAGTCCCAGCCACTAGAAAGAGGCAGAAAATAAACCAAGAAATCACTCTCCTCCCTACCCCGCTACCAAATCAGTTTCACTCCTGAAAGCAGTGGCCCAGAGCCGTGTCAAAGAGAGGGACAAGATCAACTATTTTCCTTAAGCAGTGGAGGACCTGGGGGGACTCACTGACCTCTCAAAGTCTTCTACAATTTTTTGGTGTTCATGATTTTTTTTATGGTTCCACATGCTTGTTTCATTAAGACATGGGTTTGGGGAGATTGTGTCTTTATGCCAAATCCCCTGTATGAGCCCAGGGAGGACATCTAACCTCTTCCTGCCTCTTCAAACCCATGATAATATGTATTAACAGATTCGCAGTGCTGACTTTGGCTGGAATAGAGTTAATCTTCCTTAAAGAAGCTGGTATGGGGCTGTGTTTTGGATTTGTGCTGGAAGCAGTGTTGATAACCCAGGGGTGTTTTTATTATTGCTGAGCAGGACTCACACACAGCCAAGGCCTTTTCTGCTCCTCACTCCACCCCAGCAGCGAGGAGGTTGGGAGGGGACACAGCTGGGGCAGTTGACCCCACATGACCCAAGGATATTCCATACCATATATGTGGCATCGTGCTCAGTATATCAAGTTGGGGGAAGAAGGAGGAAGGGGTGGTGTTTGGAGTGGTGGCATTTGTTTGCCCAAGTCACCATTAATTACGTGTGATGCAGCCCGGCTGTCCTGGGGATGGCTGAACACCTGCCTGGGGAAGTGGTGAATTTATTCCTTGTTCTGCTTTGCTTGTGTGTGGGGCTTTTGCTTTATCCATTAAACTGTCTTTGTCTCAACCCATGAATATTCTCCCTTTTATTTTTCTTGTTCTCTCCCCCACCCCACTGAGAGGTGAGTGAGCATCTCTGTGGGGATAAGTTGCTGGCTGGGGTTAAACCATGATATCCATCCATGTTGGTGAGAGGCATTGATAGTGGTGCTGGAGACATGAAGTATCCATCTGACCAGCAGGTATGGACACTTGCAAGACTAACCTAGGAAGGTATAAATTTGTCTCAAATACACCCTATCACTGTCCCTAACCTGCCCATATCCAATCTTCTTCATTGCATCCACTAACAACAGTGAGGTCTTCTCCTGCAGCTCCTTTTGCAGCTCCTCGTGCCCCCTCCACACCATGGATCACCCTTTTGCAGATTCTTTTCAAGATGTCTGTCAGTGCAAGCCCCTTTCTCACCTACGCAGTGTGAGGGAAGAAATCAAATACAAGATAAAACTGCACCCTGTGCAGCAGCCTGGCTTAAGCATGCTGTCACCAAGTCCTGTCTATTTACTCTTTGTCAGCTCTTTCTGCTTGCTGTGTCTTTCCTCACATATTTCAAATCTGCATCTAATTCAAATATTACGTCCATTTATTTTCTTAATACTCTTATTCCCCTGAACCATGTTTTTATGCTGGGCAGCCGTGGCTGCAAGCACAGTGCTGAAATAAGGCACTTATTGGCTGCAGCTCCAGGGATTTTAACCGGATATCTGCCTTTGTTTAAATAAAGTAAATCAGGATGTTTCCTAAACACCATAAGGACAGAAGTTTAGACTTCTACCGAATCAGCTTTTTGACAGAAAGCCAGCAGTGCTTCAGTCAAGGGCATTCCCCAGAAGAGTCCAAGGAGCTTGAAAATCCCCTTCCATCAGGTCTGAGGGGCCCTGTGACTCACTCTGTGGGGGACACCAGTCCCAACCCTTTGGAGGGGATGCCTGCTCCTATAAAATGCCTACCTGTAGCCACTCAAAACTGTGTGAGGTACATCCCACTCTCCAAATGCATTTTTGGATACAAGGCTGTAGTTTATATACTTAGAGACACACTGACTCGTGCTCCCCAATGAAAACAAACCTGCAGCCAGTGGTACAGCCAGGGGTACAGCTTTAGACTCTTCTACAGACAGAGCTTCAAGAGAGGCATGGGCTGATACCTTCCATTTTTATCAGGTGAGGAGTTCCCAAAGTGCTCAAAGGTGGATATTATGGTGATGGCAAAGTAAACCAGAGATTTCAGCACTATTTCTTACACTGATTAACTTTCTGGAAGGCTAGAAGTTAAGTATACAATTTCCAGAAGCAACAAATGGCAGATGGACATATCTTCCAAGCAGATCCACAGCCTCTGAAGACTGGACAGTCCCAAAAGCCAAGCCTTTAAGGCATCTGTACATCCTCAGACTTGCATTTTTATTTCCGTCTGAAGAACCAAACCATGGTGACCCAGATGTAGCACAGAGGGATCCAAACAAACAGGAAAGTATCAGTGTACCTAAAGAAAACTGACTGCTGCAAATATTGACTGCTGGGTGAAGAGGGAGGGTGAGTAATTCCTATCAGAAAATGGTTCAATTATTGGAAATGCTGAGAAAAGCAAAATGCACAATAAACTATGGTAGCTCCCAGCCAAAGGCTGAGACAGTTTTGCTGTCCTGCAGCCACAGGGCACCAACAAAACAACCCAGAAACTGCTGATGAAACTGATCATTAATTCTCTTAATTAAACAACTGAGAAAAAGCTTTGTAATCAAATATCTACCTTCCTTTTGTCAAGAACAGCAAACACTTTTGCAACACAGGTTTGGAGAACAATCTCTCAAGGTCAGTTTTAGATTGAACTGATTCCCATTTGAGGCTCTGAGGTGCCTGACTGGGTTGTTTCCCTGTGAGCTCCACCCATAAACCATTACTGAGGCTTTACTCTTCCAGCCTCTTTCCTTAAAGTCAGCTGAACTATTTAAGGAAAGAGACACTTCTCTCTAGGAATGATGTTAGTAAAATATGACCAGCAGTCCTGACTGTGGCATGCCTACAGAGGTCACTGGCTTTGAAGGACTTGTTAAATATGTTTTATTTGTCTCGGGTAATGCCATCGTGGTGATTCACCCTGTTTTTGCCAGCAAAATGAAGGAGCATTACTAATGTTTTATATCAAGGTGCAGAGTGCATCTTTAAATGCCTTCACACAGGCAATTGACATCACACAATGTTATTTTTCTTCACTTCCTCTCTTTGGCATTGCCCAGGACTTCAGCAGGAGAAAAAGCACACGTAGATGCAACACAGGCCTCATGTGGCTCAGCAGCAGTGCCCTACATCACTCAGATTTTACTAGCAGCACAGTTTTTAGATGAGAGCTGTATTCACATATAAACAGAGCTCAAAATGCTGTCCAGATCAGCAAAAAAAGGAAGTTTAATAATTAGCTATTTAAAAAAAGCAAACTTAATGAGAAGCCAGGTAATGCCTAACTCAATGTGATATTAGAAAGCAAAGGAATCTAAGTGAGGCAATTTACATATCTTGGCAGCAATGTGCAGCTCAGTAGGAATGTCTGGAAGGAAATCACATCCACAGTCAGCACAGCAGTGTTAACCAAGATCTGAGCCTCAAAAATCTACAGTTTAAATTGCCATCCCTCAGGCTCCAGTTCATATGTTATTCCCATGTTAACAAATGGGTAGAAAACCAGAAAAAATCCTCTGAAGGTCCAGAGAGCCAGCCAAAGGACTTTGGATGCAAACTCCTTGGGAAGAATGATATATCTGACTAAAGGGGGTTATTTCAGACAGTGCAGAAGTTGATCAAAGGCTCTGCTGTAGAAGAGATAACCTGTAGACATACCTTGAAGCCACTTTAAACATATAATTATCAGCAGTCTAAGCCAAAAGCATAGCGGAGTAACTACCCACACACTTACCTCTTCTTTGGGTGGGTTTTGTCACTACTTTGAACCTGGCTGCTGCTGAAGTTCTACAGTTTGGATTAATCTGCTCAGTGCTTCAGCCACAACAGTGATGGCAGAAAGGACTCAGAGTTCATCAGATCTTAGACTCCAGCATTACCCAGTAAGGGAGTGATACACAGCAGATATATGGCAAAAACAAAAGCAGGACATCTGCAGAGGTTGTCTTGCCACCAGGCCCCTGGAAGGAAACACAGATGGGGATGGCTGCAACATGCTCCTCAAAGGAAGAGACATTCAAAGAGCAGGTCAAGCCAGACAGGACTAAGAAATTGTCTCAAGTACCCAATGGTGAGGGAAGCATCCAAATTCAGTTTCTTCAGTCTTGTAAGTGGGTAGCAGAAGCTGAAGACAAAAGGAGATATTTAATTTTAAAGCTTGTTTCCACTACTGTTCTTCAGTGCCCTCAGAGCTAAAAGTGACTGAAGTGCATCTAGGTAAACACAAACCACCCCAAAACCTAGGAATGCTAGCCTGCTTCTTTAATCCCGGTCTGCTTCTTGAAAACAGCACTAGTAGCTGCTTATTTGCAACTAGTTTGAGAGTTTAAAACCTGCCAGACTCCCAAGGACATGTCTGCATGGACACAATCCTGCTCCCAGCTGCTAGAGCAACCTGCCTGGTCCTGCTCACCATATCCCTTGAGGTGGACCCAGCTGCCCAGGCACAGAGCTGGGAGCAAAGGTCCCCCCTAGCACTGCTCTGCAGGATGGCCCTTGAGCAAAAGCGCTTTCAAGGGTAAATGCTGCCGCCCTATCTCTTCTTTCACCTCTTTAATCTTATCAGTCTGCCTAAACCTGGTCTAACAGGCCATCCAAGGGACAGCGAGTGCCTCAGGGGTGGACATGCAACCAGAGAGAGCCTGCCAAGTATGCAGATGGTTGTTATCTGCAACAGGCTGGGCCGGACTCCCCGGCCATCTCCTGAGCAAGAGTAGAGCACGTCCCAAGAGCTCAGTGTTCCCATCCTTCAGCTTTTCGAATTCAGCCTCAGCAGAGGCTGCCTTTGATCAGATCATCACCAAACCCTCCCCAGAGTGAATTCCACCCAGCGGATCCTCAGCTGTGGTAAATCAGCGCGGCTGCCCCAGGGAGGATGGAGCGATGGCGTAACTCCCGCCTGAGGATCCATGCAGCCCTCTTTCATCCAGATCGAGCATTGGTGATAAATGCAGCTGGTTTCAAATGCCTTTGTCTGTCTGTTGGAAGAATGCAGATTGTGAAATGGGAATTTGCAATGCTAACAAAATTCTGAGGAAGGGCCTCAGAGAAAAATAACTGCAAACAAACATAACCAGAGCCTCCTCCTGTTTAGAAGATTCACAGCATCCCAGGGAGGTCAGAGCTGGGAGTCAGAAAACAACTCCACTTCTTGAGGCAGATCTGTGGGCAAAGACACCTGATATTGCAGAGGGACTTGCTGACTGCTTTGCAAGACCCTGAAGAATCACACACCCATAATGGAGTTGTGCACCATAGAGGTTTTGGCCTGGCCTCTTTTCTCCTCACATTTGCATTTACTCTGGACACAATCCTTGCATTTCTGCTAAACTCTGGTATTCCCTTGGCACACTGCACTGCCAAGGTGTAGCATTGCATTGGTCAGTGGAAACAATCCCTGTGAAGAATATGTAAGCAGAGACCTTCACTCCACCCACCCACTCAGCTTCTCCCCATTCTCTTGCACCTTCTCTCATTTCTGAGAAACTCACCCTTTCCTCCGTCTGCAAAGTCTTTCATCTGGAATTAAAAATAGAGTTGCTGTAGGCAATTTCTAAACTCACTTGAATATGGAGAGGTGAGATGTGAAAACTGACTTTGCATCAATTCTGGCCCAAATTCACCGGAGCTCACCTCTTGCATTTTCTGCCCCAGTGAAAAGGACACAATGAGAGCTTCGAGGAAGAGAAGGGTTACCTTTCATTGCCTTTGCACAGGACTGCAGTCCTCAGGCCTTCCCTTTCAAGTTTAATATCCTTGGGAAATAAAAAGTAAAAGTAAAAACTACAACATAGACCAAGGAGGGAAACACAGAAAAGAGCAAGTATTAAGAGCAGGTGTAGCCGAGCAAAAGTAACAGATTTGATTTGAGCAAGGCATGATCTCTCCTGCTTCTTCTGGATCTGCAGAACCCAGCATGAATCCCCCACAACTCTTTCCCCAGATCCTCTCTCAGAACAATCCTTGAGACACCCCTGAACTCCCCACTGCTGTGGGACAGGCAATGCCCTCTAGTATTTTTTTCCCCACAAGTAACTTCTCACTTGAATTTGCCAATGGTGACCTGTGGTGTCAGAGCACAGCCAGGTCTCAAAACACAGAAGCTTTGTAGAAATAAAGATTAGTCTGCAGGTGTGAAAATGGCATAACAGTTTTATTCCCTTTCAGTGGGTCGTTGCAAACACACAGGTGAGACTGAAGCATTTCAAATGAAGGCAGAGAAAAAGAGTGAGTGCAACAGAATAAAAGAAGGCAGTATAAGGACAAGTGGTTATTGCATACAATAACCAAAGGAAAAATAAGATTTTTTAGTCTTCCTCCCTCCAGTACTTTTGACAAGGAAGAAGCTAAAGACCAAATATTTTCTTTTTTTTTTTTTCCCCGAACAAGCATCACAGTCTCTTGGCAAAATGAATTTCACCCTGAAAATTTTGCTGACGCCAGTAATATTCACAGATCTCTAGTTTTCCATCAGCCACAAAAAAACCCCCAAACACTGATGATATTAAACGTTCTGCAAGAGTTTGTTTGATTTTGAGAATTTTCCTTGTTCACTCTCAGGCCTGAGCATATGGTTGGCATTTTAGCATCCTTTTCTAAAGGTTGAACACCCCCAGCTTCCTCAGCTGCTCCTCATAAAATCTGTGCTCCAGACCCTTCCCCAGCTCCATTGCCCTTCTCTGGACACATTCAGCGCCTCAATGTCCTTCTTGTTGTGAGGGCCCAGAACTGGACCCAGCACTCAAGGTGTGGCCTCCCCAGTGCCCAGCACATGGGGACAGTCCCTGCCCTGGTCCTGCTGGACACACTCTTCGTGATACAAGCCAGGATGCCACTGGCCTTCCTGACCACCTGAGAACAAGCATCCTCGGGAGAAACACCTTTTCCCTAAGGTATATCTGTGTTTCCACTTGCAAGTGGGATTTTCTTTGGCTTTCAGCTGAGAGGTTAATTCTGATAAGCCACAATGCCTTGTTTTAAATTGTTTTTATTAGCAGTTTGACACATAACACTAATATTTATTTTTCAAATCATTCCATGAAATACCTTACTGATACAATTGAAATAGATATTAACTTAATGGATTAATGGATTAACTTAATATTTGGTCTTCTCAGGACCAATATTCACCTGGTTTATTAAATCTGTCCAAGCCTGCTTACAAAATAAATATTTTTTAAAGCTGAAGTGAGGTAGAAGCAAATACAGTACATTTCACACATAGTAAGAGACCCAGAGAACTCAAAGTTGGCCTATGAGTCCATTTCCTGCCACCAAACTCCCGAAAGCTCTTTTAATTTCTCTGAACACAATATTCCTCCTGCAAAACGATCCATAACCAGCTGTTTATCAGACTTCAGACCTTCCAGTAATGCTTACAATTTCCTGAAAAGTCAACATTTATTTTTCAAGTGGCTGAGTCAGGCCTCAAGTAATTTATTGGCTGAAATAAAAACATGAAGTGAGGCATTTTGAAAGCTAATGTATAACTCGGGATGATATCCATAGTGCCATAATGTGTTTGAGATACCAGCAGTGATGACCATGATTGTAATCTTTTGTTGTGTTTATGTTTCATTACTGTGTTATGTCATGCACTCCCCCACAGTCAAAATCAGTGCTTTAATTTTGAATCACCTCACAGGACACTGCAAAAAATGTATGAAATAAAAGCAGCATACTTCAGTCATCTAGCATGTCTCTCCGTCAACCTTATCTTTCTTATCTTTAAGGAAAACTATAATTGGATAATCTTTACTTAATGTAAACTTCTAAAAGCTGGAAGCCATTTCAAGATTACACCGATTAACTGTGGCTACCTGTGAGAACATGCTTCAACATTTTGATGAATTCAGGGAGGATAAAATCAAGCGTCTCTAGTATTTACAAAACTATTTTGGCAAAGCAGTGACTGAAAATTTTTCACACAGCCTTCAAGAAAAAATGATAACTTTAGTGTCCTTGTCTTTCTTATTACCCCAGGAGCCAGTCGTATGGCTGGAAGCAAATAGTGGTTTTAATTTTCTTTGCAGACAGAGTGCTCTCTGGCTCCCGGGTTAACTTTAGCACTGGCTGCAGAAAGGAATATATTTTCAAAGTTCAGATAATTTGATTTTGGTATCTTTTTTACATGTGCAGATATCCCTTGTTATGAGCTGCGCAGCTGTCTGCAGAGAAATCAGCCTGACAGTGATTATCCCCCTTCTACTCTGTAGTAAGATACAAACTATTACAAATATTTTTGTATTTCTATGGTTTGAGGCATCAACAGCCACAGAGAAAATATGCCCTTTTAAACCAAGTTCCTACTTGTGTTCTCAATTGAAAGAGGAGCAAATATATTCCTGGCAGTATACAACGCTTTTGTCTTACCATGGCAAATGATTAATACTACGCCTGAAATTTGGAGAAGGACACAAATTTGCTGTCACAATCAAATGGCCTGTATGAGCCAGAGTGGATACTGCAGCCACCTCCTTGTTTCTTCTAAAGTGCCCAGCTTTGTGCATTTTTCCTCACAGAAAATGAGGATTTCTAGGCTACAGAGATTCCGAGGATCTGCACTGTTTGCTGCTGTCTCCCATGAGCCCACCATGAGGAATTAAAAAACAATTTCTGTGTAAACTACATTAAGCCTTTTGGCAATTACTGCTATTATTTTGATTCATTTAAAGTATTTTCTCCCCCCATTGCAACAAGTTCAGAAACTGATGATTAACAGGAGTAACTTGATTTTGTCTATTACTAATAGTTCCTAGTTACAGCTGTTGTTACACTCCACATAGGGACATCACTAAGTAATTGAAAATATCTAAATAATATTTGCCTTCAGCTTGGAGAAAATGTTTGCCCCACCTAACTAGAAAGCCCACAGATTCCAGACACTATAGAGACTGAAGAAGAGAGTTCACATAAATATATGGCAAAACCCATCCTATTTAGTTACAGAAGAATAAGTAGATAGTTTTCAATCGGTTTCACTGCAGTTTGTAGGCCTTTAGGGTGCACTGACTTCAGAATGGCCTAAAAAACTTCATAAAAAGAATAAGTATATTGTCAGTAGGCTTCAATTTAACTATATGAAGGGCTGAAGCTCTGCTGATAAAAAACGTGAATGTCTGAAAATGAAAAAGATTGAAAACCACTGACTGAAAACCACTGGTTACCCTGGCTGCTTGTTTGTTTTTCTTTTTTTCCTAAGGAAAATTGGAGTTATGCTGTAAAAATGCTTTCATAAGGATCTATTTACCTTTCCCTAGCGCTGAAAACATATTTGAGTGGGGTTTGCAACGAAATCGTGATTTTTGGATTTAATGATTGTGCACAAATAGGAAATGGTGCTGTGTGAAATGAAGGCCACAAATCCAGCAAGGCTCTAGTTTGAAGAAATGATGCCTTAAGGGACCATGGGACTCCTGCCTTGGATCCAGCTGTGGCACTTCCAGCCAGTGACCACCAAGTCAGTGGGGTCCTGTCTCTCTCCGCACCACAGGGAAGCCTTCAAGTCCCTCCATCATCAGAAAGCAATACTGGAGGCAGATAAAAAGGGGTGACAAACAATCCCCCTTCATCAGGAGCATCCCAGATACCTCCACTATCAGCAGGGAGAGACAAGCATCATTAGAAGAAATGTAAGTTCAAAAAGTCAGGTTTTGGAGGCATATTGTTCTTATCGACCACAGCTCAGATCCATCACATTCCTAATTCAGGTGTTTGCTAAGTTCACTTGAAATCACGTGAGTTTTTCAGCCTGCATGGGCAACAAAGTGTTGCAGAGAGAGGAGATACTCAGAGAGGGTGGGGAGTTTCTAGAGCCACACAGTTAATGGCAAATCTGGGGGTAAGCCTTGGGTCTTCTCCATAAATAAAAACCTTTGACCTGTCGGTGAATCTTTTACAAGGTGCTCAAGATCAGTGGTACCTAGCACCCTGGGTTTCCAAATGCTTATTAATGATTCATCTGATCCACTGACCTAAAGCAAAATTAGCTGTGAAAAGCATGGCAAATCCATGCAGGCCTTGCAGGCCTGGTACACTTGTCTCCCAGTAATTTTCTGGTCACGTTTTAAATGAGTCAGGGCTTCCTTTCAGAACAGACAGAGACAGTGTGTTAAAAGTATATGCAAAATAATTGGGGCAAAATGAAATAGAGGATGGAGCCATCATGTTCTGGAAAAATGTATCATGAGCAATTGTTTCATATGAACGATAATAAGGAAGAGAATTTCTATCACAGGAAAAGTTCCCAGCATTGAGTTCACTTCTCTTCTGAGGAGCTAACAGGATATTTATCCAGTATAGGAATAAAGTGCTCTCATTTATTAAAAACATTAATTTGCCCATCTCCTCCAGGACCACCACCTGCCCCTGCCCATGGCAGCATCCCAGTTGCTCTGGAAAGGCTGTTTGAACATTGCAAACTGCACTACAACTCAAGCAATCAATTCCCTTCCTAGTAAAGAGGCTGCTAGAGCATTGCAGTGTTCCTGGAATGTTTGGAAATACTTGTCAAAACATGACTCTGGTTTCATTGTTAGTTCTATTAACATTCAAACATTTCCCTTGTTGATTAAAGGCATTGGCTCCATGAAATGCCTCAAAGTCAATGCCTACCTGCCTCCTATCCAATTTCTTATGCAACTGCTGCTTTCCACACCACAAATGTTTTTCCCTTAATGGTGAATGAAATGATTTATGCCACAATTACTACGCAGAGGCCTTTCGAGGCTGACAGAGGCCAGCCCTCCCTGACCACAGGTTGCATTCTTCACCGTGTTTGATCTGGACATCCAGCACGCTGCATAAGGGGAATCACATTCCTGCAAAAGCACAAGATCCCTGAGGTAGTTATCACTTTATTGTGACAGAGCTGGACATGGTCCCACAAGCCAAGCTGCAGACCAAGAGTTGATATTTGGGAAGGCATTTTGCCTTCCTGGGCTTTGGAATGACTGTACCACAGGGATAATAATATTTAACTATCCACTACAGGATTATCTCTGTTTGTAAAGACCCTCAATTTCTTTTCCTCTGCAGAGCTGCAGGACATGCACACTGAATCTGGAATACATATGTCTGTTGCTTTTTTTTTTTTGAAGGCCAGTAAAAGCTGTAAAGTCACCCAATTCTGTAATATATCCTGTATATTTAATGTCCTGACACATGTTTTATCGACCCACCCTATCTCTGCATCAGAATACACCCAGAGCAGAGCTTACACCGAGCCCTTTGGAAAAATAAAACTACCATGAGAATTGCAAGAAGACAGCCATACAAATCAGGTTCTAGATGTGGTGGGGCTGGTGTCAGACAGCACTGTGACAGCACTGGCACAAGAGAGCATACAGTCTGTATTAAAGCAGAACTGAGCATGACTGCATTGTCCCCACATTCGAGCTTCCTCCCAAGTCAATCTTCCACTGAGAAAGAGCCTGCCTAAAAGTCATAGCAATAATGGCTAATATTGACCGCAATTCTGCTTCCCTGACAGATGGAAGACTTGACTTGTATTTATTTTAGAATGTGGCTGCTTGTTCTGAAAGTTCCCATGCCACTCACTACTCATCCCTTTCCCTACCTTGGAGTGGGGCAGAACAAGGGAAAACCCCTGGAGAAAGGAGAGCCACCAGGCAATACAGTGGGGCCAGGACCTGGGGAAGAGTCCAGTGTGTGCAAGCTCTAAAGGGCTGCAGAAAAGGGAGGTTTCTGTAACCCCTGCTGCAGGTGAGCAGTCAGGGTGGATGAGCAGCAGCAGACAGAGGGTGCCCTTTTGTGGTCTCTGGCCACATCCAGGAGAGAGGACTTCAAGGGCAGCTGTTGGACTCCTAGAAGCTCACCTTGGCAGTGTGTGATTTCTCCTTACAGGCACCAGTCTGCACAGGCTGGTATGGGATTAATCAGGCTGTGCCTTCATTTCAAATGCCCACAAGTGCAACCCTGCTGCACACACATTTGCCTGAAATATCCTGTGTGCCCGTGGCATCGAGAGGTCTGGCAAGCAGCAGTGATCTCTGTCTTGTCCCCTCCAGGCTCCAGCACGTTGCTTTGGTTTACTCCAAGGACAGGCAACACCCAGGTGCAGGTGGTCAGTGACACCTCTGATAGCCACTTGTGACCCTGGTGGCAGTGCCCTGGCTGCACACACACAGCTGCTGTGCTGAGTCAGCATTATTTCAAGGTCTGATTTTAAATCCTTGCTTCTCACACTCTCCACAGGCTTGCTCCAGGTTTTTTGGTTTGGTTTTTTTTTTCTCCCTGCTTTCTCCAATTGCCTGCTTTGCTTTCCAGGCTGACAAATTATTTTACCTCTGCCAGCACCTCCCCATACGCAGCTCTTGCAGAAGAGATCCAGCATGCCTCTCACTTGTTCCTTCTTATTTCACTTCAAATAAAACAACTCACTTCTTGCAGAGCCCTCTACTCCTTGTCTGTCCCATGCAGTTCAGTGGGAAACAAACCCAACAGGATAAGATTGTGTTGCAAACAGCTCACAGAGGGTGCAGTCAGAGGGATCCTTCACAAGGTGCTTGACTGCTTGCAGTGTTTACCCTGACAATCATTGGAATCCTTAATCTTAGCAACAATGACTTTTGAGCTTGAAATTCAATAAACCAGCCTGGAATTGTAGTTCTAAGGGCTGGCTAGCTAATAAAAAGTGGTTTAGCTGTTCCAATGTGCCTTATTGATAGAAATGGTTAGTGACATGAGCTCTGGAAAATGTACCCCAGTGCTGGCATCCACTGATGCTATTTAACCCTTGAATGTTAAGGGTGAACAGCTTGGGGTTCTACTCAGGCACACTGATACTGATCTCTGAACTGATATTTCAATTCAGTTTCATATGAGCTCATAGCATTTGGTGGGGCTGAAGGAACAGCCTGTTACAGCATTGTCAGGCCATAACACTCAGTCTGGCTCACAAGTCAGCTAACAAGACCCAGTTTTGATAAGAAATATTTGGCAATATTTATTGTGTGTACCTAACCTGATATGATTCAGCAGCTCATGTGACCGAGTCTCAGATCAAACTTGCCAGCATATTAAAATTTGAATTAAAGTTTCATCTACTTCATTGCTCTGCTCCAACTCAGTATTGATTCTGGAATTGCTTTCTGCTGGCTGAGGAAACAGCTCCTGCAAGTATCAGATATATGGGGGCACCAGTCCCCAGTGTCATTTTTGCAAGTTCCTTGTTGAGCCCAGCACTGGTGCCTGAGCCTTCTGCCTGCCATGCTCAGATGTGCAGGGGAGAGCTTTGCACAGCGCACGAGGGGGATTGCAGGGGAAGGGAAGTGATCACATACTTTCTGACAGCAATGTCACCAAGGGTGACATTGGCATGAATAAAGCCCCTCTCCTTTCATGCCTCTCCAGAGCCCCAGTCCCAAGGGCTTTGGGACAAGCATCTGGCAGCCTGTCCCATCCCCATTCTCCAGGACAGAGATGCAGAAGGGACTACTTAAAGCATTCACACATGGAGCCAATTTTGCTCCATTTTTTTTACAGCAGCCTTCATTTAACTTAATTTGAGACTATCAACAGGTTACACTTTCATAGAGGGAGATTAGAAGCCTCCCTCTAAGGTAGGGCCTTGGAGAGGCACGAAGGGAGGGAGGAGCCCTCAGGGCCTGCAAGGTTCCCCAAAAATTGTCCCAGGGCAGCCAGTCTCAGTGACTGAGCCTCCAGTGGGGTCTGGGCAGATGGAGGTGTGTGACAGTGACAGGCTTGGAGCCACTCACTCAGAAAAGGGCAACCACTCACCATCCCCAAGCTGCTGAAAGGGGGTTGATTTTCATCACAGACAGCTTTGGATATAAAGGGGATAAACAAATATAAAGTTCTGGGAAGGGAATTCTTATAAAGGGTAAAAGGAGACCAAACACATTGGCAGAGAGAGTATGCGTATGCCTGCATGGAGGGGGCGTGTGCTCCTAGCCTGAGGGGGAAGAAAAACTTTGGGGCTAATATATGGCTTATGGCATAACAGTGCTGAACTAAAACTGTGTTGTGCAGGCTTTACTAGCCTATGTACATGGATTTTTTTTTTTTTTAAGTAAGAAAGTGGCTGAGACACAGTCCAGAGCTGCAGTTTTTGTTGCACAGCACTACATCCTGGTCTCTCTTACGGTGGCCACCACGGTGACAAAGCAGCATCAAAAAATCTGTACTTAATTGGGTCTGTGCTCCCCACCACCACATGAGTGTTCTGCATGGTTAATAAATGAGAAACCTAAAAATATCCTGCACTAGGGAAAACTGCAAACCTTGAAGTCCTTCATACAGGACTATCTCAATACCCATTTGATTTCCTGTTGTAAAGGGCTTCCAAATGGTATAATTTCTTGGTTTTTTTCCAAATGAAAACCAGTTCAAAACCATTAAAGGGCTGAGCTTACTTGATCCTCAGTGCAGACCCTAACATCTCCCAACAACCTTACAACTCTCTGGCTTCAGATCGGCCATGTCTATCCTGTTACTCCAGGAGCAGCACAAGAGTGTTTGCCCTCACCTGACAGAGAGGAGCAATCACTGAGGCACTTTTAAAACTCAGCCACAGTGTGAAAAACCACACTGAATTCTCACAGAATTCTCACTGAATTCATTTTGATTAAAGCTCCTGGTCCTCTTTTGCTGCTCTCCTCTTGGAAAAGTGGGGTAGTAATAGTAACAATACTAACACTGGCAATAGGAACAATAATGCTACAACAATCTCACTCTGGTGGTTTTACTTGAGAGCAGAACTTGGCTTTGCTTTTGCAATTTTGTCTTCAAAATAATGACGCCAACAACTCCTTATGCAGTGTTATAATTATGCTGCTGTTTTAATTTTTAGTGATTTTCTGGCACCTCCAGCACAGCAGTTATGAGAGCAAACATCGTGCAGCTTGACATGCTGCCAAGCCTTCTCTGTGACGGTGAAATAAGCACATTTTATTTATATGTCTGCTTTTCCCTCCATTGTTTTCATTTAAAACCGATGGTGTCACTGGCGAGGGTCTCAGCTGACACGTAGGATTTCCTCCCCGCAGCCCCGTCTCAATGCTTCCCCACACAATGCCACAGTATTGAGATGTCAGAGTCTCTGTGCCTGATAAAGGTGTCAAGACAGATCGCGGTTGCAGCGACAACAGTGCTAACTCCGAGCCCTCCAGGGCGGTCAGGAGCGATCCCCGCTGTTTGCCCTCGCTGCAAGCCAAACCTCCGCACTGCCCGGCTTTCCTCCGACCCAAAAAACCTCCCCTTGACTGCTATGCAGGTTGGGATTTTTGGACCCCTTCTGCAGAGCATTTTCAGCTCTGATAATATTTGTGTCTATTTTCAGCGAATGAGCTGCTGTGTCAAGTGGGATTAAAGCAGAGCTCTGACTTCTCTGTATGAGGCAGCTCAGCTCGCTGTCAGCAGTAACTGATGCATGTCACTTCAGCAACTCGGCCGTGTCGGGGGGCTCTGAGATGACCACAATACCCAAAACCATAACTGTGACAGTGACGAGATCATTGTAATCGTAACTGTAAATGTGACTAGATCCACTTAGTCAGACTTTATTAAACAGCCAGTTCAGTTGACAGAGGAGAACACGCAGAGTCTGTGATTATTCCCAGCAATGTACCACAGTGAATACGGGCGTGGGGGAGTGAAGTCAGGGCGCTCGAAGCGAGTGGCTTCACTTCGGGGTACAGAGCGGCAGTCATGCAGGGGGAATGGGTGCACGGGTCATTTGCTGCTCAAGTCCCAGGCTGAGCCGAGGTGCTGCACGCACAGAGCTGTCCCCAACCCACGGATCCCCCTTCCCGCCGCCTCTCTCCAGAAACCGCTCTATTCCAGGGCCAGGAGAAGGGGACACGCGGGTGATCGCCGCGGCGCACGGTGCCACTCAGGATCCACCATGGG
>VYXD01010597.1:165423-206366 GCA_013397195.1 Hylia prasina | reverse complement strand
GGCGGCGAGGAGCGGCGGGCAGCCGGCAGGTAAGGGCTGCGCGGCCGCGCACACACGTGCTCTGCCGGGTTCGGCGCTACGGGACCCCGTCCCCGAGCGAGCGGAGTGGGGCGGAGGGATGGAGACCGCCGGAGGCGGCTGTGGAGCGGGAGTTACGAACGCGGGGCCGGGGCGGGTCCACCGAGCCGTGGCTCGGGGTAGTCTCAGAGGCGCCCAGGAGGGACAAAGTGCTTTAAAGAGGATCCTTCTCTGCCGGGAGCCCTCTCCCAGCAAGGCACTGCCTGGGGCACCCCCATGGGTAACAGCTGGGAAGATGCTTGCGTGCGTGTGTAGCGGCGCATCTTCGGCACATATCGGAAATGTTCTGACTGCGTGTGTTCGGGTGGGAAAAGTAAGGAAAGGTCATTTATAAACGCATCTCGGAGCAAAAGTGGAGTTGCCACAGCTCCGGGTAGGCACAAGCTGGGATGCAGCTGAACCAGCGGCTGTGCTGAGGAGGGAGCTGCGTTTCGGGAGAGCCGGTGACGATCTCCCCTGGAGTGGCAGCACTGCAGTTGCAAGTGAAAAAAAGTTAACACGTCGGACAAAAGCTGGGTTTTGCTTTTTTTCCTTCTTCTTTCCAAGTAATATACGGCGGGTTTGAAACATCGTGTCTCTCTGATCCGCCTCAGCTGCTACCTGAGTCCCTGTTTATTTTTCAAAGCTCTTTAATGGAAGGGAGCCCTCTCGCAGCCCCCCGTCCTCCGGTTTGCATGTACCGGGCAGAAAGTTTCCATTGTTCAGGAAAGGGTTTGAAGCCTGTTTGCCAAAAAAGTGACAGGGGAATAAATGGACTTCGTGGAGGCTGGGGGGTGGGGGGCATTACTTTCATACCCCTTTTGGTTAAAGCTATAAATCACACCGGGGGTTGGGTTTGTTTTCAAGAAAGTCCTAATAAAACACCAGATTCTTAGTGTAACTCGTTTGGCTCATTTTTCACAGCCAAAAGAATTGATTTATGGGGCAACATCTCAGGGACTTGGTCAGAGCAGATGAGGTCGGTGTGCGGAAGGGAGCGGGCAGCCTGCGCCGGCCACAGAGGTGCGAGTGACAGAAGTGAAGTGTCGCCAGTTCTCTCTGGCTTAGCCTGAAGTGCGTATTGGCGCTGTCACTTCAGGCACAGTCGATCCCATGGGGGTGAGGAGCAACCTCGGTGGCTGCCTCAGTGGTCCCTGGGCTTCCACCCTCACCTTCAGCCCTTAGCTGGGGTTGATGATGTGTTGAAGTGGTGCTAAACCCTTCCCGTGCTCTAAGATACTTCTGCAAGTTAAAGCTTTGGGACGCTGTTGGAATCGTAGCAAGTGGCATACTCGGAGGTCGCACGGAGGGAAACATCCCTCCAGGGGCTCCCTGGAACTCCTCGGGACAAGCTCTCTCACCTCGCGGTCAGCTTTCTCCAAAGCAAAGGCGGCACTGTCAACTCCCTCTCTGCCCCCTGGGAGTGGGATTCCTCCCTGAACCAGGAGTGTTCCCGTCAACCCCAACACCTAGCAATGCCTTCAAGAGTTGCCCGGCCACTGCGAGCTGCTAAAAGCTCCTGTGGACAGGAACTATGAGGGGAGACAGGACTTTTCAGTGCCAGTGGCAGTCCCACCATCTTCCACGTGCGTGAGCAAGCGTGAAGCCAGCGCTGCTTCCCCAGCTCTGTGCCAAAGCCAGCGGCTCTGCCCATCCGACCTGGGGGGGGAAAGGTTGTGCAAAAGAAACTGTAAAGAATATAAACCTTCAGAGCCAAGTAAAAACACATTTTACTTTTTCAGTCTTTTTGAATTGAATGGTAAAAAGCAAATTCTTTCTCCTAGTCAAATGGGCCATGGGGTATTGGCTCATTACTGAGGGTTGTTGTTCGCTGGGCTTTGCATTTACAGTCTAAGGCCTTATTTTCCATAAAGGGGCTTGGAAGGATTTTTCCCCAGTGATCTAATTCTCCACACGGGGCTGTGAAGGCTATAACAGCTACTGCTTTGTGCCTATACTCAGCTACATAAAACACACATTGAAGGGAGGCATTCTCGAGGTATGTGTATGTTTGCTAATATGAATACTGGCTATTAGCGGAGGTGGAGGGGGTGCAGGTTTTAACATCTCCGCAGGGAGGTGTTCGGCTGTTGGCAGGAAGGAGGCAGATGGCGGGGCTGTTGCTGAATAGAAGCTAAACTAAAAACACCAGGGGCCTCATCTGGGCTGAGTTTCTCTTCTCTCCGTTCTCCGAGCTGCTGCAGGAAGAACAATGTCAAATTTCCCCCTCCCTCCTTTTTTCTTTTTTTTTTTTTATGAATGAAAGTAAGAGAGGCAAGGCAGGATTGAATGTGTATGTCATTCAGGGGCTATGACAGAGATGATTAGGGAGGTCAGTGAACTCCTTTGCAGTCTTGAGCATGCGGTCACTCTATTCAGCAGCCACAGAATAGACATCAATATAAAAAAGCCCGTCCAATTTGCATTAGTATTCAGATAAAGATATTACTTCGTACGATTTGTGAATGTCAAGTAATGCTGGCTGTTTTCTTAGAGAGCAGCCCAACTGAAACAGCAGCATTTAACTTTTAAGAAATTCTGATAACCATCCTGTCTTCTGTAGCTGGCTTGTGTGTGTGTCTGCACATGGTATATGTGAAAAAGGCAATTTCTGGGCTCTTTAGGATTTGTGTTGTACTAGTTAGCTGCTGAGGCTGTCTGAATGCATTGAAAGAGTTGTATAGAGAGCTGCTAATGTTTGATCAGGTTGTTGCGGGAAGGGGAGGGGGGAGCTCTCCCAATCTGTCAGGAGCAAGAACCGAAGTTTCCTTGTGCAAGGAGTGGAATTGTCACCCAGAGTTAACACTGCACGGGCAGTTTTTTTACCAGCAGAACAGAATAAGGACCATTTTGCTTAAGTTTAATGTGAGGGCATGTACCAATTCCTGTAACTTTTCAGCTGCAGAGTTTTTCATCCAGCTGATGGCACCTGGGCTCTTGTAGCCTTCCAGCATGAGCTCAGCGAGGGGTCCAAGGTGTAGGGTACACGGATCTGTGTCACTTTGCTTTGTGTATCTGAGCGTTTCAAAGTTCATCCTGAAATTATGGGGGTATTGAAGCGAGTGCCAAATGGCACTGGCTGTTCCTGGAGCTTGCCTTGGGGTTTATGTGTTCAGACCCTCTGCAAAGAGTCAAAGAGTCTCTCATGTATTGATGGTGCTGCTTACTTTGTGCCATACACCAGAAATGTTTTAGATTCAATGGGCAGCTGTGAGTGATAGTTTTGAGATTAAAAGTGGATCCATTTGTTCCCATGAACAGCAGCAGCTAAAGAGCTAATTAAGTCTTTAATATTGACTAGCATATTTTACTGTATGCAATAAAATAAAAGGACACAAGTAAATGATGATGAAACATTGCTTCTTTTTAAAAAAATCTGTTTCTTAGCTAGCAAAGAGTGAACTAGAAAG
The DNA here is from genome assembly GCA_013397195.1 of Hylia prasina. Lineage (NCBI taxonomy): Eukaryota > Metazoa > Chordata > Aves > Passeriformes > Sylviidae > Hylia > Hylia prasina. The sequence continues at coordinate 202,899 of VYXD01010597.1, read as the reverse complement.
TGTTCAGTGCAGAGATGGATTCAATGTATTCAATAGTAGCTGTATAATGATGTCTCATACTGATAAGGGTCACTCCAATTAAATCTGAGATTTTTTTCTTTTAATTAAGACCTTTATTAGCAACTGCTAGAGTAGGAAACGTGATGAAAGTAGAGCTGAAAAATGTGTAGCAAAGTGTTGATCTGCTAATTAAATCATGCAATTAAAGTAAGCCACTCAGACTGGCATGTTAACTTTTACAACTCCTTCCAAAAAAATCCTCAGTGCTGTTTGGGAAGGTGAACCTGTCCTGAAGCCTGACTGAACATGGATGTCAAAGAACTCTTGATTACGGCATTCCCACTGTATCCAGACCATTTCCATGCAGTGAGACCCAGTCTGCTGGTTGCACAAAGCTGAAATTTTTCATAAAGCTGGAAGAGGGTTCCCCCCCTTCTATAAGGCTGAGAAACAAAATTTTTCCTTTTAAAATGTGGTCAATAAGTGTGAACTTTGATATCCATCTAAATACTTAGAAGGCTGTCCTTTCTGAATACTATGGACATCTGCTATTCTCTTAATGCTCCTGTACATCTGCTATTCACTTAGGGATCCTAAAGGATAGGGAATCAGCCTGGTTTCTGAGCAATTAATAAAATTGTCAATTTATAAAAGCATTGGATCATGGTGGTTCTGAAAGTGATCTTTCATTGGCATGCGGAACTGTGCCTGAAGGCATTTGCTGCACCTTAATTTTAGCTAAGGTTAGGGCATGGCCTGCTGGTGGCTTTTTCTGGCTGGTCATTGAAGTGTATAGGATTCAGTGCAGGAGCCTGAGCACGAGCCATTAGGTTTCACGGAGAAGTGGCTGTGTGTCATCATGGTTTAGCTTTTGACAATTTTTACTATATATAAGGTAGACCCATCAGGCTTAGAACAAATTCAGATGTTTATACTGAAAATAGAGTCAAAATTCCCTCTGCAGTTTTTCCCAGCTCAGCTGAACCTGATACACAGATAAACAATGAATCTGGCTGTTTTTCTTCTGTTTCTCTGTTTGAATAGATTTTTGTCTTGTCCTTCATGAGCTACATGCTTGTTACTTTTCATATGTCTTGGGAGTTTGTCTGACTCTGCATACCTGTTTCTTCCTTTTTTTTTCTCACCCTTAAAAAACACTCCAACCTTGAAATTGCCCGCTGACTCCAAGCCAATTCAATAGAGTGGTTTGATGTAGCTGGTTCAGTGTTTGCTGTTTCATCTCTTTTAATAGTGATTAGTGATAAACTTGATTCTACATGTATCAGACTGTATGCCAGGGAGGATGGGGGCTGGTAAAAATTTGCTTTACACTCAGGGTTTTTTTTCAGCAAATGTGACACTGGTTCAGCATAGCCACTCATGGTATGTTGCAGCAAGCAGCCCAGACTGTAGGAGGAGTAAATCTGAAAGCACCTCTCTGCAAACACCGGGCTAAAAGCATGTCTGAAGATGCATATAAAGCCAAAAGCACCTTAAAATACCTTGTTACACCCTGAATTTTTTTCCTTGGCCTCCTACGTAGCTTATCAGTTTAGCGGTTTCCCCTCTTTTGGCTATCTGGTGATCTTCTAAAAAAAAATCATTTTTTCTCTGAAATAAAGCTGATGCTCCCAGTGTCCCCTTTCTCATACACTCAGAGCTTGGGTTGCCAAGTGCCATAGATGTGATTTAAAGTTCTGTATGTTTGAAGAAGGGTTTTTATTCCTGCAGTGAATGCCATATTCCTGGTGGTTTTACCCCTAAAGTATCTGCTCCTTGGCTTGAATGACCAGGAAGTTTCTGCAGTATCAAAAGCAAACAAGAACTGTGAGATATGGGCTGAGTAAAACCTTTGGTAAACTTAGTAGTTAAAATGTGAAAGGTAATCAGATGTAAATCTGCCCTATTATTCTGATAGATTATCAGGGCTGTTGCATTCAGGTGGATAGGAACTAGCCAGGAGGTAGTTAAATCAATTTTTTTTTGTGCAGTGACACTCAGGTTACTCAATGTAGCAAAGCTATTTTTGAAGAATAGCAGCACAGTCAAGTAAGAAAACATTTCTCCAGTACCTGTTTCAGTTTCAGATGTATTCATCTAAAATGGGGTGGTATTTACTACAGAAGTAGAGGTAGGTCTGGTGGGCTGGCCTTGCTTTCTCAAATCCAGAGAGCAAGGCAAGATAAGTTGGTTAAATAAAAAGGTTATATTAAAACTTGGAAGTAGATCTCTTTATCACGCAGAACTGTATGCAAAACAATTGCCATGTGCTTACACGTTTAGCATCTGTGAGATTTTGGGGCTGTGCCATTTCTGCAGGTTGTGGGGGGTTAAAAGAATTAATAACTCAAGTGAGAAGGGTTCCAGGTTTTCGGGTGAGGAAAGGACACAGCCCAGGATTGCTCTCTGGGAGCAGGCACTGCTCCACGGGCTGCATGTGCCAAAGGCTCTTCCCCGGGACCCCGGCACTGCTGTTTGCACCAGTACAACCAGGGTGTACTCTGACCTACTGAACTACCTGCAGATGTCACACTGACACATGGCAGCATGTTGGTTTGGATTTTTTCCCCTCATTTCCTTTTCACCCAAGGAGCCAAGCCATCAGTTAAGTTCCTTGAGTATGAGGCTTTTAGGGAAAGACAGTAACAGGCAATGATGAACCATGGCATGCCTGAAACCTCCAGAGGTGGCTTCCCAACTGTTGCTTTTTCATAACTGATGAAAGTGTTTATGAGTTTATCTTCATTTAGAACTTTTGCCCTGGAAAATGAAGTGTTCTATGGTTGTGCCTTGATTTCACTGAGCTACCTTGTGCTGTTCACAAGGAATCTCACTAAATTATTTCAGCTGATGTAGTTAAATCAGTAAAGTTTTGGAGACCAATGCTGGGTTATAAGGATTGGACTAATGTCAAGAAGTAATGGATTTTAAGCATTTTAGAGTTGACTCAGCTTGAGTTGGGTGTAGGGGAGACAGCAAAATAGCTGGGTATTGCTTAGGGGCCAAACTTCATGGTGATGATGTGGTGTGTGGGTGGGTTCTCACTGATGGATGCCAAGAGGGAGGAGGGATGTAGAGGGCAAGAAGGAGAGGACTTCACTGACTGAGAGCTCCAAGGAGGGTGCTGAGGATGAGAGCATCTCTGATGCTCCTCACAAGAGGCAGGCAGCACCTGGCTCTGTGAAAATGGGATGCAGACATGGTCCTTGTAGCAGGACCATGTCCCACGAGCCATCTGGTCCCCTGTGTTGCTGGTAGTGCCTCTGCAGAGGGGATTTACTGGGGGTTTCATTGTGGTGTGTGGCAGAGGAGGTCATGTGAAGCCCTGGAGGTGTTTCTGTTCCATGGGGCACCTCAGGGTAACTGGCATCACCCTGAACGGACAGCTCATCCCCTCTTGCTCACTCCCCCTGCAGAAGGTAAAATACACATCTGTGAGGGCTTTTCTCTGGGGGAAAAAGGAGCTACGGGAGATGTCTCTGGATCCAAATGATGAGACCAGCCTTTCTCAACCTTCTGCTTTCCCTGTCAGAAAACTGAAAAGATCCTAAGAATTAGATTTTTACTTTTATTTTGATGCTTGACAGAGCTTGTAAAGATCCTTCATAGCAAATTTGGCTCCCAGTTCAGAGGGTCATTGCTTTCTTTAGGGGTTTTGCCATTCTCTGCTTCTTGTAGTCCTGTAAAAATAATAATGAGGTCCTGATCTTGTGCCTATTGAATCCTAGGCAAAAAAAGCCCCCATTGATTTCCAAGAGAGCAGACTGAAGCCCTTCACAGATCGTGGTGGGAGCAGCTATTTAGCATAAGCAGGGATTGTTTGGGAAGTTTTCTAATGACCCAAACATTTTAACAAGCAGAGGAAACTCTGGCGAGTAAAAGGGCTCCCAGTCTTGGGGGTGGAGATCCCTGGGACTGGCTTTCAGTGACCTCCCATTTCTCTCTAACCAGCTGTAACACAGGCCTTCACTTCCCATCTTGCTTTTTGTAACTCCAGCTTCGATGGGAGCCCCCGGCAGCATCACAACCCAAAGGCAAGCACCAGAGGCAACCCGGCTCCCCTGTGCCTCTGTTGTAAGTCCCCTGTGGGGCTGAGCTGATGTGCTGGGCCACTGTCCCCTCCTGCCCCATCCTCACTGCCGTTTCATCAGTGTCACCAGCATCAGCTCCAGGAGCTGTGAGCAGCACAATGTGCCGTGTTAATAATCCCCTGTGGGTGACCCTGAGCCCTGGGACCCTGTGCCACACAGGAGCCCGTGGAGGAGCTTTCCTGGCATTTCTTGGGCAGACAGAGCACAAGAAAAATTTCCCCATATGATTGTTCTTTTTTTTTTTCTTTTAATAATCCTGCTTTCATGGGTGAGACTCAGGTACAAGCAATTCCCTCCCAGCAAAATACTTCAACACAGCTTGTGTGGAGACTGTAGGGCCTGAATGAACTGGTGATTTAATTTTTGTTTAAATTTTTTTAAACTTCTTTCCATAGGGTCCCCCAGGAAAGCATTTTGTTTCTAGCCAGTAGCAGGAGCTGTGCAAGATGAGCCAAGATGTGCCTTGAGAGATAGGAGTATTACTGCTAAAAGTGAAGAGGAGAAACCAATTGCAGGCAGAAGGTTAAGGAGTTCTGAGTGTGCCCTGACAATTAGCATGTTCAAGAGAAGATAAGTCCTCAATGAGCCTGTCTTTAATTAAAAGAATGATCGGAATTAGGCATAGTACCATCTCTCCTGATCAGTATCATGAGTATCTGTACGAATAAAGCTTTTCTGAGGAGGGAGAAAAACACCAGATTTTAATCTTCCTTTGGTAGCCGATATGTCTGCCTTTTCCAAGGGCATATTTCTCCCTGTCTTGGAGTACCCAGGCTTGTTGACAGTAAACAACTGTCACTTGGCAGTTTATGAAAGAAGAATGTTTAAGAAAACATGTCCAGTTTAAATAGTTATGTTAATAGACTGAGGATTCATGCAGAAGTGAGGGGATCTGGTAAATGGAGGTACAGAAATTTTAGAACTATAGGATCATGGAATGGTTTGGGTTGGATGGGACCTTACATATCACCTTGTTCCAACCTCCAGTATTCACCGTGCAAGAAAAGAGCTGAATGCAGCTGGGGGAGAAAAATTACGAATACTTTTCATTTTTACAGTCAGTGGGTTATGCATGAATTCACAGCTTTCTGTGAAAGCATAGTTTTTTTTTCCGAGGAAGATTCCGAAAGCCTCTTTCTTCCAGCCTGTGGTGGGCTGGGCTCTGGGAGGCCCCTGGGTGGGACGAGCTGCAGGGCTGGGAAGGCTGTGCTCCCTCCCACTGAGTGGCCCCAATGCTGGTCCAAGCTCCACAGGCAGCATTTGGACCTTGCAGCTGCCCTGCCCTGTCCTCAGCCTTTGCCGAGCGGGAATGATCGCAAGAGAAGAAAACTTTGCCTCCTGATTTGTTTTGAATTGATTAATTACAGAAAGGAAGGAGTGGGGTGGCCAGTGGGGGGAAAGTAAGAAACAGCAGATGGTGTCCTCTCTGCATCCCTGCCCAAAGTTGCTACAAATCCATCACCCACCTTCTTTTGAGTTAAGCACCGGTGGATGTAGTGAGGGATGAGTGAATGCTAAGCATTTGTTCCAGCTCAGCCCAAAGTCATCAGTGTCAAAATATAATGAGTGGGGGCCTGGTGTCAGGCACTTGAAATCTGTAATCAAGCATAAAAAATATGTTTCAGGTTTTCCAGGCTCCTGGTTCACCCTGCTTGGGAAGAAGGGTCTAAGTGGCTAATGGGGGATGATACTAGCATTAGCCTTGAACATACTGGGTAAAACACTCTCCTGCACTCCAGCTGCCATTCTGGGATATAATATAAATACAGTAAATACCATGGAGTTTAAAGACAGAGTACTGTGTTACAGATACCCCAGGCTGAAAGGAAGTATTTCAGAGAGGGGCGTCTTGACAGCAGCATCTTCTCTTGCCCTTGTTCCAGTTAGGACAGAGAGCTGGAGGAGCAAATGAGAACCCCCTGGGCTTTGACAAAAGGGTCACACTCAATATTCTTTTGCCCAGTGGTTCAGTTTGTATTGCCATTATTTGAACTAGGAGGAAAAGGAAATCCAAACATGAAGCCTCCTACTACAGAAATGCTTTGCGATCTGCCCAGCGAAAAAGGAAAATAACTCCTGGAAAATGTTAAGAGTTGTGCTGGGGCTACAACCTGTGAATTATTTAGTGAAGGAATGAGATTTCTGCCTCATTTTTAAGTGCAGGTATGCTGGCATCTTGGATTTGAGGAGGCAGTGAGCTTCTGCATAGTAAAAGTCTTCATGAAGGGGAGGGAAGCGCAGAGGGGACAGTAGGGGTTCTCCTTTGCCCAGTCCCTCTCAATGCAGGGACAAAAAGGGGCAGGTTTGTACCCACCACTGTGGTCTTGGTGGTGGGTCCCTGCCTGGTCCTGGGTCTGGTGACCCCATGCAATGCAAATCCTTCCTGTAAGAAGTCATCTGCATGCTCTGAACAAGATAGTCTTGTAGGTGGAATGTGTTAGTTCTGGCAAAAAGGGGCTTGAAACCTCCTCAGGTGCTTTCAAAATATATGTAAATGTTTGAAGTTTTCTCCCTCTCTGTCCCCTCCTCCCAGTGCATAGCAAATGAAGTGCAGACAAGAGGTGCAGTCTTTGCAGGAATAACAACCCAGTGCTTGAGCCCAGCTGTTTTGGGCATGCGAAGGAGCAGTAGGAAGGGTGACACAGGATGTCTCAAGGCAGGCAGGAAGAAAAGATGACCCTGGATTAGCCACCCACCCCTGGAAAGGGAGTGGAAGGGCAGAATGCTGTGTGCAGCTCTTGTTCCATTTATGGGTTATATCTCAAGGAGGGTTGTCCAACTTCATGTCTTCATGAGCAGTGCAAGGTGGTTGTTCATCCCCGCCAAGGGAACATGGCAGGAGCTTAGCTTTGGTGCCTGACTTTCAGACAAATCCAGGCCCTTGGTGGCTGCTGGGCTCAGTTTTTATCATCTGCCACCTGGCAGGGAGAAATGGCTGTTTTCTTTCTCCCTTGGCTTGCCTGCTGCACTGACCATCTTTGGCATCACAACAGCATCCACCTAATTCTTAGAGGCTCATTTGCACAGAGAAGAATTTATAAGTGTTTCAGGAAGGGAAGGGGAAAGGAAAGGAAAATCAGAGTCAGAAGAATGGGGAATATATCCCAAAGTGCCTGTGGAAGGTCCCTGGTTGGTGCAGGTAGGACCCACCACATCCTCTTGTAAGAAGCTGGAAATAGCCCTCTGCAGAGGGTCTGCATTTCCTTACAGCAGTGCTAAAATACCTTTGCATAGAGGTATCTACCCTGCTTCTGGAATTTCTGGATCCCAGCGTAGTGCAGGTTGTAGATGATTATTTGGGAGCACTAAAACTTCTTGAAGGCAGTGGGAACCAAGACACGCATGACTTCCTTGAACTCTCTCTTAATTTGTCAAGTGGAGTCCCAACCCTGTTGTAATAGATACGGTTACAGGAGACCATTAAAAGGTCCCTCCTGGTGAACCTGATGCCCTGGTGCTGCTGCTGGAAATGATAAACCTCTGCATTCAGGTTGGATGGTATGGGATGCCCTGTGTGTATGTGCGTATGCAGGGAAGCCGGTAAGTCCTGCTAATTTAGGGGTTGTTTTCCAAGTCTGTTTTCTATAACCCCACAGACTTAATACAAATAAAGAACCGACTAAGTTTCCTGTGAGTTTGTTCCTGAGAACAAACGCTGAGCGTGGGATTTGAATGCAGAAAGGTGAAAACACAAATGTATACAGAAACAGCAAGTCAAACAAGCTGAAAAAATATTGTAAAGTTGATTTAACAGAGCACTGAACTCAAAGCTGTCTAATCCCTTTAGCAGCCTTCTTTAAAGAGGAGAAATAAAAGAATTTTTGACATTACTTTTCTTGCCATCTCTCACAACTCTTTCTAATGATGCTGAAGGATAAGACTTGAGTTTAGCACAAGGACAAAGTGTTGCAGCTTTAGTTAGAGGTGTTTGCTAAATAACAAAATCTTCATTTGTCTTTCATGACCTTAAAGTGGATCAGACTTCCTGAAAGGCGATTACTGTTAAATTTCTCCAACTGGGGTACCTGGCACCTAAATCTCGTTTGAGACCCTGAAATAACAAGCTTGGTTTTCAAAGATGCTGAGCCAGGTCAGGCTCTGCATTTAAATCACTTAAGCACTCTTAAAATCTGGCTATTCATTTTGATGCATAGATATGGATTTCTGGGCTTAATCACCGACCTTTGCATTTCAAATGTTTGACCTTTGTTTTCTTTACTAAGTATGCAGACAGAGTGGCCCCCAAATTATTATTATTTTTTCCCTTTTACACAGCTGAAAACAGCCGGCAGAGAAGACTTGAAGTTCTGCATCTTGTTACTGAGAAACAGGGATCTTTGAAAAATAGCATTTTATGTTACTCAAGGGAAACTTGCAAAAAGGGGAATATTTTCTTATTTTCATTCACATGAACATGATCCTTCATATATCTAAAACCCACAATCAGTTGGGAAAAAAACCCACCCAAACTACCCTAAACCTTTGCCCTCTCTTAATCCTTGTACAAGAGGGGTTTTTTTTTTAAGATGTGCTTTTCTCCCCCCTGAAATAAAGGCAATTGATAGGCTCATAAACAAATACCAAACATTAAGTCCTAATCTCCATATAGAGGAGCCTGACCCTTTTTATGGAGAGAGAGGGTAGAGGGAGGAAACGGGGCCAGGAGTTTCAGGTTTAATGCTTATTAAAGTTTTAGTGGGTGGGAAAATGCAATCAATAAATTTTCTTTAATGCCTCAAAACTGGTGTTAGTTTTCACTAGCTACACCGGAGAGTAGTTTTCATTTTGAAACTAGGACACTCGTAGTTGGAATGACAATTAATGTGGAGTGAATATGGTCCCAGTTGGAAGCCGATTTTTTGAATAGCATGAGAACTCCCCCCACCTCCCTGCCTTGGCTTGGAAGTGGAGTAGCTTCCGTTTTTAATTAGCAAACCCCGCAAAATTTAGCTCATTGTGTCTTTCTGATCCTTTGGCCCAGTGGATAGCTTGAATTTCTCCATCTTGCTGTCTTGAGGCTGTTCTTTTTATTTTTTTTTCTTCAGTTTTGGTGCGGGAAGGAAAGGGGGCTTCAGGATACTTAGGATTAAAGTCATTGTTTGGGGGTATTTGCAGCCAGCTGCCTGCATTAAATGAAGATTAGAGGAGTGCACATTAAAAGTGCAAGGGAAATGCAGAGGACCTGGGATTTGGGAGCTGCATAGCTGTGAACCGAAGGGGAAAGGTTGGGGCTTTATGGCAAATTTTTTCTGATGCCATGTGATCTTAAAGCCCACTTCAGAAAGCATCACAAGTAGCTTCCAGGGCAAAACTGGCTTGGGAATTGGAAAGGGAACAGGAGCATTTGCATCCCTTAAAAAGTTCCTCTGAGGTAAACCTAAACTTTTGAACCTGGGGGAACTTACTTATTTCTTAAAAATTCATCTACAAGAGCGCTTGAGAGGTGGTGAAATTTTCATAGAACTGACTAAGTAGCTGCAAGCCCACCCTGGACGTAAAAACTCAAGCAGTAATGAATTTTTGAAGGGTTTTTAGAAAGGAAATGAAGGTATAGAGAAAGAGTCCAGGAAAAAAAATAACCAGAAGAATCATTCAGCAACACTATAAGTTTAAAAATATTTCCAGATACAGCTGCTGTCCTTTCCCTGTGCTTTGTGGAGCAGTCATTTGTGTAAGCTGTGTCCTTGTAGCAAACTCTGCCAATTGCTTGGGGTGTGTCACCTACAAAGCCCCTCCAGGTAACCTGACCAGTGAAGTAGGAGGATGCTGTGGTGCACCGATGCTGAAGAGCACAGGTTTGCTCAAGGCCTCCACAGTTCAGCAGGACCAAGTTCTGCTCCGATGGAGTCTGGAGCAAGCCTTGCCCAGTCCGTTGGGATGCTGGGAATCCCCATTCTGTGCCTCAGTTTACACAGCTGCTGCCACTGCCTTTGAAAGGGCTTGTGGTAGTTGTTGCTTGCTGCAATGATGAGGGTTTCTTGAACTTCCTCAGGCATGTAGAGCAGAAATGTAAAACACCAGCCGTTTTGTGGCGGATCTGTCTGTCAGCATCAAGCTGGGATGCCCCTGCTGAGATGAGCAAAAGCTGAGGCCAAGTTGGCCACTGCTCTTCAGAGGCAGCAAGAGGCAGACATCAGAAGGATGAGAGCACAGTCTCTTGTGCTCCCCCAAGGATCAGCCCATCAGTGAGTGTCCAGTCGCTCTGCCCTGAGCAGTGAGCAGTGTGGGTTGGCCACGTTTGGTCACCGTGGCTGGGCGAGGTGGCCTGTGTGACCTGTGGGCCAGCAGCTGCCCGGGCGTGCTCACCCTGCCAGGCTGGGACTGATGTCACCCTGCTGAGAGCTGATGCAGCTCGTTGCTGCCCTCCTTGAGGAAACCACAGAGACTTTGGCACCTGGGAGAGCAGGAGCCGTCTGCATGGGCATCCTTGAGCAGGAGCCAGGAGCTCTCATAGCCTGGGGACCTCAGCACACCCATGCTGCCTCCCATCCGCTGCTCCCTGCCTTTGGGGACCACTGATGGAGACATTTCATACCAGTTCTTTTATTTCTGTAAAAAAAGTTCAGTCCAGAACTCTGATCTAACTAGATACATGTGAGTGGTGTTTGCTTCCCTGTTTTGAGTGGGCAACCGAGTGTTTGTACAATCTGGCCAGATTTTAAGGAAAACTCCCCATCACTGCTTGTTCCTTAAGGCAGCAATCCCCAGCTGAAGGCTGTCTTGGGACTGGTTCCGGGCTCTCAGCAGCAACCAAAGTTTTGTGCTTCTTGGAGGGGTTTTTATATTTCCATCTTTTTAGGTGTAGCCAGGAGACCCCATTGATTTGTTCTCTGGTGGGATTTTTTTCTCCTCCTCAGGACTTCCAAGTGTCAGAGGGAAATCCTTCTGGCCACAGTGTTTTAGTAACTGTTTTACTTTGTGACAATTTATTTCTTTAAACTCTCTGTGCCTGAATTGGGTGATCTAAGAAACACTCCATTAAAAGGAGGATACCATAGAGTCCTGATGAATCCTGTTTTCTACTTGGCCGATGGAACAGAAAGCTAATTGCCAGTAGTAAATCCATTCAAAGGAGAGCTGGAGGGAGGGAGAAAAGCTAATATTCCTCCTTGAATGCCATTTAATCTCTGAAACCTTTCATGCAGATGTAAATTAGGATTTGCACAACAGAGTCAACAGTTGCTCCGTAGATAAGGCAGATTTGCAACATCTGCTTTTTCCATTTTGGAAGCTCTTCCAAAGACAGGGATAGCCAAGCTAAACAGTAGAGATTTTTTTTTTATTCCTTTCCATAATCTCTTGTTTATAAAGAAAGCTGCATATGACAGAACTAAACCTGGTTATTGTTCTGCTAATTATCTAGGAAAAAGGTTTGCTTTTCTCCTAAAACAGATCCAAGAAAATCCCCACGGGGTGGTAACACAATGCAGTTACTTGTTAATGTCTTTGAAAGAAATGTCTGGTAACAATTGCATAGGCCTCTGCAGTGCAAATACAGTATAAACACTCTACTTTGCAGCATTATTATTATTATTATTATCATCATCATTAGACGAGTGGTTTTAAGCTTTTCCAGGAGAACTGCCTCCTCCCAAGCAAACACTTGCAATATAGGAAAGATAAAGTGGTACCTTTGAGTGATCTGGTCTCGGGAAAGGTGTCCTTGCCCATGGCAGGGCCGTTGGAATGAGATAATATTAAGGATCCCTTCCAATGCAAACCATTCTGTGGTTCTATGATTCTGTGAAATAATGGAGGCAAACCCTTTTCAGACATGATTATCTAAAGACATATTTTTATATCACAGGTTAGACTTCTACAGGTACAGATATTTTATTTTTCCAGTATTTTATTTCTGGGTGTGAGCCCTGCTGAGCAAGGGAGATAACCCAGCAAAACACCACTTTGGGAGGTGATGCTGCTTCAGCAGAGCATCCTGTGCTGCTGTGATTGCCAGAGTAAGCCCCTTCTTCCCAGGATGGCTGCAGCCTGACACTGGAAAGTGTGGTGCAAAAGGGGTCTTAACAGCAGAAGGGGAGAGGAGGTGGGGAAGAGAGAAAACAGAATATTTTATAGCATACTTTTTATTTTACAAATAAAACAGTACAGAAAATATATACATTTAAAAACTTTATATAATATTATGTATGTGTTTGATATATTTGCTGTGTCTGGCTGGTGAGGTGCCTTTTGGGGTGACAGGGCCATAGCCAGACAGAGATGTTCCACCTCTGGATGTTCCACCATCACGGCTGTGCAGAAAGGAGGGGANAAAAATACCCCCTCAGCTCCCTGCAGAGCAGTGAGGGTATGCAGGGACTGCACCGCTCCCTCGATCTTATCTGCCCTGAGAAGGTAGACTCCTGGGGAAACAGGTTATCCCAGGATCTTATCATGCCCACCTCTCACAGGGACTTGCAGTGCTGCAGGGCCCAGGGCTGGTTTAGAGGTTTTCAATATTCCCCCAGGGCCTGTCTGCCTCTCTGGGAGGAGACAGGGAAAATGGTGATGTGGGTTCTGTGTATGGCGTGGTTCCTCTGGGGATGTGACTCTGAGGCCATTTGTCACTTTTCCTGACTACTTTTTAGATTTAGACGGGTCTTAAATGAACAATATTTGGCAAGAAAAGTGTTTTATTTCCCTTCTGGGAAGTTTGCTCTTCCAAGTGCAGAACTCCCAAGGTGAGGTGGGGAAGTGACTCCATCCCAAGAACAGCCACACAGGTATTGTGAAAAACACCTGAATATTATTCACTGGGTGGATAATACTCTGTTAACACAGGTAAGACACTTAATTAGGATACACCAAGGCTAAATATACGGGACACAGTGCTGCTCTGAGTCTGGAAATAGTGTACATGCTCTTTGCCGCCATGGCTGTGTTCATCCCCCTGATGCTGGAGGTTTTCATACACTTCCAGCAATTAAGCACCAGCTTGCTGGCTGGGACTGTGATCCCCCTGGGAATGGGATAACAAACTCAACAGGAGAAAGCTCTGGCATGGCTGTTGCTCTCTGATCCTATAATGTATCCTGTCACGGTGGATTTGGTGCAATAAAATACGTAGAACAAGAAACGATTTCAAATTAACCTGAAGAGAGCAATGCGTGGAGCGCTTCTGTCTCTGTGCTTGTTAACATGCCAAATACAGCTTGTCCAGCTTGAAAAGGGAAAAATATGATCTGCTTAGGATTGAGCCTTAGTCCCTTCCAGCATTGGGCTGTGAAGCAATCCTGGAAGTCCAGAAATCCTGGAAAGCCTCTCAGGGATTGCCAGGGTTCAGGGGGATGAGGAATCTCCTGCTGGTGGTACTGAAAGTTGTGTGCCTCAAGTGCTCTCTGGGGGGATTCTCAGTGTAGTTTGTGTGGTGGATGTTCCTCTGCTGCAGGATGCCCACTGAAGGAAAAGGATGATGATGATGATGGGTGATGTATGTACCCCACAAAAGCAGTTCCTCAGGGGACTCTTGAACACTTTGGTGTTTGAAAAGGTAGGGTTGTGGGAAATTATTCCAGGGGAAAAATCAAAGATGAAGAGAAAGAAATTTTCTGGAGCCAGAAGCCAGCACCCTGTGAAGTGACATGGGACCCTGGGGCTCTCCCACCCCTCACTGTGAGCCTTTGCTGCCCAGGAGAAGTCCCCAGCAGCATCTGACACCCAGGACAGCATCAGGCAGGCTCTAGGTTCACTTGGATTTTTGGGGGGGGCGTAAGCAGCCCAGGAATAGCCCACCACCCTCCATCTCCTTAGCAGCCCAGGGATAGCCAACCACCCTCCACCTTTTCCTCATCTTTTTGTGGCTGAATAATAAATGACTTGAGAGCTGCATGCCTTAAAACCAAAATAAAACATTTCCAGGCTCAGCCAGAAACAAGTATTGATGTCTGAGAGGAGCAGACAGCTGATGGAAATACTGACACACTTAAGTACTTGGATCTGTGAACCACACAGAAAGTGAATTATTGCCGGGATGAGCCAAGCAGCTACAGAGATGAAGTATCTTATCCTTATAAGTGAATACATACAAAAGCATTTCAGCGTTGCTGGGCCAACTGCTCCTCATTGTGGAAGGTGTTTCCAGCCATTTGCTGCCTTTTTGCTCCTCTGAACAGCTTAAAAATGTTCTCTTTCTCTGTAGTGTGCTTGCTAGGAGCAGCGATGATGCTGCAAGTGTTGATCTCTGTTAGATGCATCTCTTGGTGGTTCTCAACCCATTACTGCTTTGGCTAAACTAATAATTCATTGAATTTTAGTCATACCTTGGGAGCCCACAACCCAGACTGGCTCTTTCTCTCGAAGAGCCTGTTAAAGCTGCAAATGTGTTAATCCCTGCTCTGCTGGCAAGTGTCAGAGTGGGCTCGTGTAACCCTTACTGAGTTACCTCCCTGGTAATTTATACCTGTGTGTCATGGTTTAACCCTGTCTGGGAGCTCAGCCCCACACTGCAGCTTACTCACCCCATCTCAGAGGATGGAGGAGAGAACTGGAAGAGTAAAAATTGAGAAAACTTATGGGTGGCGATAAAGACAGTAAGAGAGAGCAAGGGCTGTACACAGAAGCAAAGCAGAACGAGGAATTAGTTCACCACTTCCCCAGGGCAAGTGTTCAGCCATCCCAGGACAGCCAGGCTCCCTCATATGGTGGCTGAGAAAGACAAATGCCACCACTCCAAACAATCCCCCTTCCTCCTTCTTCCCCCAGTTTTACTGTTGGGCATGATGTCATGTGGTCTGGAATATCCCTCGGGTCAGCTGGGCTCAGCTGCCCTGGCTGTGTCCCCTCCTGTTTTTTATAGCTGGAGAGTTGGCCTCAGAGGGGGCAACTTCATGTCTCCTTCATGTCTTGGTGTCTGTGGTTGAAAAGGTGTTGGAAACACCAGGCACTTGCAGCTGGAAGGCAGGAAGGAGGTGCTGGACTCTGGCCACCCTGTGAGAGATGTGAGCTTTGCTTCCCTGCTTTGAACTCCTGCTGTTTTAAGCATGGAAATGAGACTGTCTCTGCTTTCAGATTTATCTTTGTACTTGAAAGCTATATAAGGAGTGAAAGTAAAAATTGATTCTCCAAGGTCACAGTTGGCAAAGTGCTTAAAAGCGTTTGAGTGCCCATTTAAATACTCTGTGGAGATACCCAATTTGGGTCCTGTTTGTTTTTTAAGCTGTAAGTATATGAACAAAAGTTTGAAAAACAGTTAACAAGTGAGATTAAGACCATTAGTAGCCTTCTCCTTTTAACTCACCACTACATCTTTCCTGAGATTATTCCTAGTCAGTAGGAATAAAGTCACTAGAACCAAACTTTCCATCACAATGTCTGCTGGAAACTGACTGGGGAGAGTGAGGGTTGAGATACCAAAATAAAGTTGTCAGATACAAGAGATGCTGCTTCATTCCACAGAACAGGCTTGAGACCCCAGTCCATCTGCTGAGTCTTACTTTCCTCTTCATTCCAGCATTCCCTGGATACATTTTATGAAAATTCTTTGTTGCTTTGTCATTAACCCAGGTTCATTATGGTTTTCAAAAAAGAGTTATTTCCTTTTAAATGGCTAACCAGTACAGTTTGGCCTGTGCTTAGTCTGGGCTTGTTCCTGTTCAGTAGGTTTATAATACAAAAGCCAAAATATACAAGTCTTGATCGTTTGGCACGCAGCTTTGGTAGAACTGTGTTCTGTGTGGAGGGGTTGTACAGTTGTGTGGGGTTTGTTTTCCAGTAGATTAAATTAGTGAGAGATTCCATCAGAGTTAGACCAGTACTCAGTCTTGCAAGTGCAAAGCTGTCCACAGGTTTTAGTAATCTGAAGCCAAAGTTTGTACCAGTGAAAAAATCCTCACAGTCTAGAAGAAGGAAGAAACCTCTTGAACAGTTGAACCAGAATATTTCTTGACCATATTTTCCTCAGAGATATATCCCAGTAGGGAAGAGATCATGGGTGAACACTCAAATGTAGCAATGGGTGCTGATCTGATAACAAGGAGATGCTGCATGGAGCTCAGTCTTCTTTTTTGATTTACTAAAAGTATATGCTTTCAGGGAAAAAATTTATTAAAAGGGAAAAAAAAACCCAACAACTTAAAGCTTTGACTGCCTGAACACCACAGCCTTCTGGCCAAACCATAAAATATTTGAGTTGGAATTGCTGCCATAGCATGAGGAAAGGTTCTTTGTAATCCCAATGAGTGTGGGCTTTGCCTCCTGTGAGACGATACCTCCCATGAAATATCACCTTTTCAGGCTCCCAGAATCCTTTCTTGCTACCCTGCAAGGCTCTTGACTGCAACATTTTTATATTTTAAATCTTTGCAGTTATATAAGAATAAAAACATGCATGACAAGAAGAGAAAACCAATACATTTTTCTCCTATAGCCTGCTCCAACTCTTTTACCTCAAAGCAAAAGAGCAGTCTGGAGCCAATGCTACATCCTCAGGTGTTTGGAGCTGCTGTACTTGCATTTGTTTCACAGTGAAGTCATAGTCTATGAATATGTCTTTGGTTCTTCACTTTTGTTGCACACAGAGTAACTTCAGCAGGTAGTGATGGTTTCATTTATTTTAGCTATTCCAGCCTGCATCTCCTGTCCAGCCTTCTACCTGTTTTCTTTAGCCCACAGACATTGCCTTTGGGTCACCCAGAGTCACATAAGAAATTTGGTTTATCCCTGCTTCTGTTCCTTATATCCTGTCCTTGCTGGGTTTGTGGACAGACTCACAGGAATAAACAGAAGGAGGTCCAGAGTCTGAGCTATGAACTTGCTTATTTCTGCCAGATCACCCAGGTGAGGACCTGCAGCACTGGGTGTTGCAGTGACCTTTCTAGAAGTCTGTGCTGTTTGTTGTGATGCACCTGGTGGGGTGGATGTGTTTGGGTTGCTACAGGGTCAAAGCCACCCTTGTAGATCAGCCAGAGACTTGACTGTCTGCACAGCTGCCTGCCTGTGGCAGGCAAGGGGAAGGTCTGGGCACATAGAAACATCAGTAGAGCAAATAAAATATATGTTTCATTTTAAAGGCCTTTTCTGTCTCTGACACCTGTTCTTATTTATTCATTTCCATTTCTTTCTCCTTTTGCAGAATACTTGACGAGCGAGACCGCCTTTCTGGAAGAGTTGGTGTTTGGAAATGGAGATACCATTGAACTTTCCTGTAACACACAAGGCTCTTCTGTGTCTGTTTTCTGGTTTAAAGATGGTATTGGAATTGCACCTACCAACAGAACTCATATTGGACAAAAACTGTTGAAGATAATCAATGTGTCATATGATGACTCGGGGCTGTACAGTTGCAAGCCAAGGCATTCCAACGAGGTCCTGGGAAACTTCACAGTCAGAGTTACAGGTATGTGCAGAAATACAGCTGTTTCAGTGGTTTTCTTTTTTTTTGTTTTCTGCCCTTTCACATGTTCAGCACAACTGGTGGTTTGTGGTGTTTGTCTGTCCTTGAAGGTCTGCACCTCCCTGGTAACTCCTGACAGTGATTAGACTGGCAAAACAAACCAGTTGAAGAATGCTTGCGTGTCCATACCAAATGTTGAAGCTTGATGTTAATACTGAGAGAGACTTAGAAAGGGTGCTAGTGAGATTAAACCTCAGATCCCCCTTAACACTCAAATAGATGCAATCCTATGTGTGCCTTTGAAGTCTTTTGTGAGTGAGTGAACTGTGGCTCATGGGGGTTAAAGGATGTTTTCACATGTTATGTGACAAATCAATGGCAAAATTGCACGTAAAAGCTAGAAGTTCCTGAAAACTGTTTCTGTGTTGTGGCTGGTAAATCTCTGCCCTCTATCACAGTTATCACAAGTTGCTAGCTTGTTTTAGAGGTAGCTTATCTGTAAACTGTGTGTATCCAAAATATGTCCTTCACTGAAGTTACTTACTGGGATTCATACATTGCAAACAAGTGCTGTGTTAGCAAAAGTACATGCTGTCATTTGCTTGGCCATATTTTTTGTGATGAGGATGATAGAACAGAACAGCTACAAGCTGTCCAAGCCTGGATTACTAAACACAGAGTGCCAGAAAAATCTGTTGTTTCCAGATAGCTATCCAACAACACAAAGGTCATTTTCGTGACTTCAGGCTGATGCATTGGTAGATGGATACTCATCACTGTGAGTAGATAAAAAAGCTCCTGATCAGAGGTTAAACCCCTGAATTTTCAGGAGAATTAGCCCCTTGTGGATCTCAGATTTTGAAAACTTTCATTTGCCCTTGTACTGTTGGAGCTTTTTCAAGAATCCTTGAATAGCAGGTCCTTTCTCCAAAAGTTGAGTTCCCTCAAAAAGTAAGAGTCTCTGTCTGAAAACCAAACACAGAGATGTTTGTGATTGTGAATTACATCCACTCTATAAAGAACTTTCTTTTGCAATAGGATTTTGTGTGAGAGAAAACCATCATGAGAATAAAAGCTTGTTTCACCAAGCCTTTAGCAACATCTGCTTTTTATTGAAGGTTACTGGAGATTGCTGTGAATGCTTCAAGGTCATATCAATTAAATAGTTAAAGAAGTATTTGGCCCTTGAAAGGCTTTCTTTAACTAGGTACGATTATTGGAACTATCCAGTGAACTGCAGGTTGTTAGAAATGTTACTCTCTCTTTTTCCTAAGTGACATGAAAATGCTTTTGAGTTCAAGGGGCAGCAGGGAGGCAGGAGAGGGCAGCTGGTTACATGCTCAAATGAAACAGCTGCCAGCCCCAAAAGTTTGTAAAGTGAGAAATTGTTTTTAATAGTGGAAGGACTGATAATCCTCTGCTTTTAAAAAGTTTAAGCCCCTGTATTTTTCCTCTTCACTAATAATAGCTAATAACAGCTTAAGAACTAGCGAGTAACCTGAACCTGCTTTCTGACAACATTATGAGTCTTTGATTCTATTAGCCCACTGTCATTATCACCAAAGTGCTGGTAATGTGGGAGCCTCCTTTTTAGCTGTCAGCAGCACTTGTCTTAAACTTTGAAGCCCAGCTTTGTGTGGCAATAGTGGCGCCTCTCATATACTCAGATATTTCTTCATAATTAGTATTGATTGCTTAGCGTGGCACTGCAGAGATGAAATTGTGATCAGAGATTTGTGGTTTCTGTCTCCAATTCTTAAAGGTAATGCCAGCAATTAATTGTTCAGGTCTCTGGTCAGGTGTTCATGTGGATATCTGATGTTTGGGGCTGGAGTTGCTCTCTGCATTAGACTTGTGTAAAGCTGTACTAATAAACTGGAATTGCTCTGATCTGTGTTCTTAAGTGAGCAAAACTAGGCTAGGTGTGTTTGGAATAGATAATCCACAGATGAGTTCCATTTTGAGACATGCTTCCAGGTCCTAAGGGCATATCAGGATTTTCCTACATAGAGCCGTGAGATTGGAGTCTGCAACAAAACCTGACTGTTCTGCAGTGACTCTGACTGTGCACAGGGCAGTGTTTGATGCTGGAAGCAGAGCAAGTAGATGCTGGAGCTAGCATTCAAGGGCTGAGAACCAGGCTGATTATTAGCAGGATTTGATCTCTTTAAAATTCCTCCCTTGACAGACAAGGGCTTGAGTGTTTTGCTAGTTTACAAAAAGAAACATACTGTCCCCTTAAAACCTGAGCACTTGGAAAGGATCCTGTAGAGGCTGCATGCCCAAACTGATATCCAGCCCTGTTGGCAGAAGCTCCATTTCTGCAACCATTTCATGCACAGCCTTTGGATTTAGTGGCTGAGCAGCACCGCTGTGATGAGTGTGGACTGCAGGCTGGTACCAGCAAACAGAGCTTTCAAAATGCCCGAGACCTAGCATTACAAAACAAGTGACTGAACAAATTAAGTCCCTTTTCATTCACAATTAAAGCCCTTTTGAGCAGTTCTTGCCAATACGCAACAGCTTCTGAAAAGGATTACTGGTTTAGTAAATGATAAACAAATAGCTTATAATTTTTAGTCACCTTTTGAAAAAGGTGATGTTTTAGTAACCTGAATAGGACACTAGCTATGAACATGGGATATTTGGTCTTAAAATCTAAACTGCACTTCTCATCTTAAAAACAGACAAAGTCAAAGACTTCCCTTAACCTTGTGAAAACATTTTTGAATTAGTTTAAAAATTGATTCTACTCCTCTGCTCATGATGGATTCCTTGGAAAGCAGAAGTAAACTATAATCATGTGTTAATGCATGGGTAACCAAATCTGAGAGCAGAGCTGAGAAGGTGTGCTGATTTCTCTGTGGATGCTGGTGGGGATTTGGCTCAGTTTCTGCCTTCGCCAGGACTTGAGTAAACCTGCTGGATCAGCCAAAACACCTAAACATCCACTTCACTTTCAGCAAGCCCCATGGCATTTCCCTAGTTCTGCTGCCAGCAGGACCTTAACTGTGGATTGCAGTTAGATATGTGCTTAAAGTCATCCTTGAGGCTTTGCCAAGGAGAAGGTGCAAAGCATGATGAGCCCCTACAGTCTAAAGCAGGGAGATGTTTCCTGTGTTGCTTCTGTGGATGGTGAAAATGCCTGTAAGGCTCTTCCAGATTCTGCAGGGAAGAACTATTTGTTGTTATCTTTCCTTCTTTTTCCTTCCTTTTCTCCCATCCCCACCCCTTTTCCATTTTTTCCCACCTCCACTGTCCTGGTCAGAAAACAGTGGAAAACTCAAGTGCATCTTGCACTGAGGGATGATCTGCCTGGCTTGATCTAAAGCAGCACTTTACATTTCTGGCCACATCTTGAATACTCATAATGTTTTCTGTTTTCTGTGTTGAAGGCCAAGTTCTTTCACCACTCAGAACATAAAGGCTGCTGGGTTGATAGTGTTTTGCCTTTATTTAAAAGAAAATTTCCTGGAGATTATGTAATATCAGTGATGCTAAATCTTCCAGACAATGAACTGTACTAAACTGAGCTGTGTAAACCAAATCAAACACTAAGCTGCTATTTGATAATGGCATTTACATTTACAGTAGTCACTTGATGGGGGGAAAGAGGGACTGAGCCTTCATTGTGGACAGCTTGGAGAAGGTGAAATGTTAGACCACATTAAAAGAAACAGTTCAGGATGTTTTGGAGAGATACAGATGGAAAATTCCCACCTGTTTACCTGTATTGAGTTGCAACCTTGAGGTGCCTCTGTGGGAGGAATATTAACTAAAGGGAACTGGTTCATGGAATAGCCATCAAAACATTTCTGGAGAGAGGCTGGATTGCAAGAAGTTCAAAAGTTTTAGTCTTAGTGTTTGAATAAGGAGTTAATGAACATGGCAGGGGGATATTGAGTTAAAAGAAAAATGCAGGGAAAGTGAATTAGAAATGCTGACCTGTACTTTTGAGACATGTAAAATAAAAAGTCTTCAGAGTGAATTTGGAGGGAAAAAAAAAAAAAAAAAAAGCTGTCAGAGAGCTTGTTCTGCATAAAGAAATTTTCTGGTTTAGAATTTCTTTTGTATTTATGAAGAGGAGAGCATTTCACACAGAGAGAAGTATTTGACATTGGACCACGTTTTCAGAGCACTGGCAAACTCATGACACCTCCCTCCCAGTTGAGAAAGCTCCTGTCCAGTTGTGGCTGGCCCAGCAGCATCAGAGGGTGGGCTGGTGGAGCTGCAGGGAAGGGTGAACCATCACTTGGGGGTCCTCCCTTGCTGGAGCACTTGACACCAACAGCCTCATCCAGCGTGGTGTCCCCACAAACCATCCTCTTCCTGCTTCACTTCTTTCTTGTCTCTTTCCAGATTCCCCTTCGTCAGGTGATGATGAGGATGATGATGATGAGTCAGAAGATACAGGTAAGTTGTTTTTCTGGGATCCAGAGGCCTTTTCTCTGAAGAAGCTGTGGCTCCCAAGCAGTGCAGCTCATCTGGGTGTTCACAAAGTCGCACAGCAGCTCTTTCTGTGTGTCGAAATCAGTGACCTTAGGATGGAACCATGATGAAATTTAGCTAAAAATTTAGAAACAGCTGCCAGAGTGGTATTGCTGCTGTGGAATCCTACAGCAGCAGTACTGTATTCTGAAGACTTGATGCTGAGAATCTGAATAGATGAGTAGTTACAAATTCTCCTTGCATGTAAATCCAGACAAGCCCATTTACTATATGTATATATTTTTGGTTTTGTTTTGTTACACTGATGTTACGCCAGTTTTATACCATTCAAACCTGGACGGTTTTACTTTTAACTATTCTGATTCTGATCCTTACCAGCATCTTGACAGGAGTCAGAGTACAAAATGTACAGTAGCCAAGGGCCAAATTTACTAATACCATGAGTGAGAGTAACCTCTTTGGCTTTACTGGCCTTTTCTTTCACTCCTGTGAGGAAGAGAGTCCCAGGACAGTGCTTGGTGCTTTCACAGTGAATCTCTTTCAGTCCCAGCGCTGCTTTCTTTAAGTGCAATAGCATTAATCAGGATCATTACAGGCTTCAGAGGTGTTAGTGTAGTGTTTTATTCTGCTCTTTATACTTCTGCAGAGTGAGCTGCCCATGTGTATGTGTTTTTAATAAATAAATGTCTTGCATTTGAACTCTGGATCGGCTATGTACATTGGCAGAAGTCCAACATGACTGGAAAATCTCTCCTGCCCATAGCATTGGACATGCAGGACTCTTTCAAACAGGTCTGCCACTGCAGTAAGTTAATACTGCTGTGTGTGCAGTGTGTGGACAGTAATGGTGAGTTACAGTGCCAGGAGACCCATCAGTAGCAGTTAGTGGTTTTCTGATGGCTTCTAATTAGGGGTCAAGTCCTGCCAGGTGACAGCACCTTTGCAGAGGTGCTCAGGGCTCCTGGTGCCTGCTGAAGAATGGTACAGACATAGAGAAGGTCTGGTTTAGTCAGAATTTTTTCCTGCTGCAGAGCAGCTTCTGATGAGCACAACTGATCGCTCTGTACATTTTTTAACTTGGTTTGTAGAGAACTCAATCTCTTAGCAACAGGTATCACAAAACATCAGCTGGCTTATGGTACAGAAAGACATTTTTCTTCACTGAAAAGGGAAACACACATTTCACCACATGTATTTATAGCCTGTTTTCTGGGTCTTCTTGACTTTGAGGCTGTCTCTGTTTTTAGACCTGAAGGTAAAGGCTGGCTTTGCTTAAAAGTCGTTATAAAAAGTTGGATTCTCCTCTGCTTTAAAAATGGTTCATTAATGTGTCAGTTCAGTGAAACCTCACAGCATTTTGTGACATGGGTGTGCTTTATGTTGCATTCTTTGATGTCAGATCCTCCACTTAATCCTCAGAGGTCTCCTGAGTCTGGGGAGCTGTGTTGTTAACCCTGGTACCAGCACTGTCAGGACATTCTCCCAGGAACAGGGGCTGAAGGACCATCCTAGGCAGTAGGGATGTAGCCAGTGCCATGTTCTGTGGACAGCCCAAAGACCCAGGTCCTCTATCTCCTGTGGCAAAAATGTGCCCTACTCTAATGGAGTGCATGAGCCCCTGCTTGGGCATCAGACACAGCTGTGGTCAGTAGTTAGAGGAGGAGAGGCCATAAATGCTTTCATGCAAAAGAAAAATACCACAGACTCATAGGATGGTTAGGGTTGGAAAGGACCTTAAAGGTATCTAGTCAGTATAACTGATAGTGTTTCATATTTAAGGGGAGGCAATCCATCCTGGACTGGCTCACTGAGTGTTGCCACACTGCATATCACTGAACCGAATCCTTTTTTCCTGGCCCCTCATGATGATAAGTTACTTTTCTGGCTTGTGTTACTCAACAGAGTTTCTCATCCTCAGAAAGTGAAGAGTTTGGAAAGCTGACTCCAATAGCATCGTGAGTTTGAAGCCAATCTTGTTAATCTTAAGGGCTGGAAATACCAAATTCTGTGTGCAGTGGCCTGGCTCTGCTCACTCACAGCTTCCTCTCTGAAGGGCAGTACAGAAACAGAGCATCCCTTAGGGATGGGCAGCAGAAAAGAATAAGGAGAAACTTCAGCAGCTTCAGATCAGCTCATTTGCTGCAGCCTTGTCACAAACCATGATCCGCCTTTGCAGAGAGAGGCTTTCTAATACCTCTGTTCTCTACAGCTGTTTTTGCTGGCCCTGAAACAAAAAACAAAACTCCCTTTTCACACACTGAGCTTCTGCCCCAGTGCTCCCTACCCCTCTTGTGTCTGTTTGTTTGGAGCCCCCACTGTGCAGCCCCAGCACCTTCAAAGAGCCCCCATAATCTCCAATTAAATCTGGCTCTGTCCTCGGAGGCGTCAGCTGGGGAAATTACACAATTAGGGTTGATTCTGTCTGCCACAGAATTTGGTGGCAGCTCCTAATTGCTAAATGAGTGCTTGGCTGTATTAATTATTCCAAGTATTGCTCTCAGTTTTTTTTTTTAATTGGTCATTCCAGTTGGATGGGTGGCCTGTGTCTTTGACAAACAAAACGGACCGTCAGGCTCAGTGTTTGATGATGGGAAAGGGCTGGTGATAATGTTTGTGGGTCCCCCCTTTTTTTTTTCCACACCTGCACATGCAAAACCATTGCTGGTAATTAATTTAGAGAGAGCTAGTCCCTAGTCTAGAAAATTTTCCTATCTTTTATCCTTCCTCTTTTCCCGCTCCCAAAACTCTCTGGAGCTTTGCGAGCTTTGCTTGAAAAGAAGAGTTAGCAACATTTTCAGCTCCTTAAAAAGTGGTAATGAAAGGACTCGGAGGGCAGAGCAAAGCAAAAGCAGGGATGTTTTGTTCACTGCTCCTGCAAGTGAGAACAAAGGCACTATTTTCAATGTGTAGATGCTTTCTTCCAGTTCCAGTTTGAGTCTTGGCACAATAATCCAGGGGTGCCCAGCCCTGGCAAGCCCTGAATCTCATAGAAGAGCACCCAAATGAGGGAAAGCACTCAGGGAAGAAATCTTGTCTAATTGCAGGAGGCAGGAACGAATCATGCCTTTGCTCCGTATGAAGAATATCCCCAGCTGGAAACTTTCCTGGGCTCCATCTTGCTCCTCTCTGATGTCTGATAGCAAAATCCCCCTTGGCTTCAGTGACAACATTTGCAGCCAGTGGGTTGATGGATCTCCTGTGAGATTCAAACTCATCTTTTGAGTGAAAACACATGATAAAATGTCACCCTGCAACTCATGCACATGTTGTGTAAAAGGGAAGAGCCCCAAAAAGCAAAAGGAGGAACCTGGTCCTGACCATGTGATGTAATTACACCTCAGTGCCTAGATGATTGTCACCAGCACCATAAAATGGGATTTATTGTGGGCAGATATGTTAGTCAAACAGCAAACAGCAGGTTATTTGGCTGCCCTCCATGGCAGTGGCAAAAGGAGACTTTTCCATCCATTCCTGGCCTTTGCCATACCTCTCCCCTGTAGCCCTGTTAACTGCTTGTAACGTCCCCAGAAAATCAGGGTGCATTGCCAAAAGGAAGCATTTGTCCAGGAAGTGGCCCAGGCTTCAGAAACCAAGGACCAGACATCTCCTGCCATGGTTTCTGGAGCCCTCTCCTCTCCAGCCTTCCCAACACCACTCCAAGTGTCCTCTGCATTCTCTCCCCTGCTGCTGCCTGGGGATTTGCCCAGCCTTTGCTTGGTTTCTGCCCTTCCTTCATGCTATAACATCATCACCCTTTTTATCATCAAGACCTGTTCTTCCTTTAGTGGTTGCACCCACTCTTCTAACATTTTTTGGATTATTCTCCATTTTTGTGCAATTCTACCATTTGGTAGGTGGCTGCATGATGTCTCATTTTTATCACGTAGTATTTCAGGCCTCCTGGATGTGTGTTCACAGCAAAGTTTGTAACTGGGATTTGCCAGGACCATGGGAATTGCGGGGATTCCTCCTTTTGCTGATGTCTGTTCCAGGCATACTCCTGCTGGCTCCGGTGCCATCCTGGCAAGAAAAGGGCCTTAAGCAGTTTCGTTATTTGAAAAATTAGGCGTACGCGGGATGGGTGAGCACAGATCCCTCTGATACGTGGGGCTGACTCTGATAGGCATCACATTGTTGTGCAAGGCAGGCTGAGGGCAGAGGCAAACCCTCAGTACTGGATTTCCCTCCCTGGAATGGAGATACTGAGGCACCTATATCCATCCATCCCACTGCAGAGGTGGGAAAGCAGATGGGACATGAGATGTGCCCAGCGGGGCTGTCTCTAGCACATGGAGGGGCATCCTGGATGGAGCTCCTGACCTCCAGTTCCTCATGGACTTTGCAAGGAGTGGGAAACATGAGGAGAGTGTTGGCAGGTGCTAAAAACCAATGGGTGCATGGATTGCCTTGGCTGAGCTGTATGATCTTTCCTGCAATATCCTTGGAGCTGGAATGCAGCAGGGAGCTTGCATGGGGCACACTGAGGACTTACACCAAGGTGGAATCAATCACTGACTTACCTGGAATTGCAGTGGGATGGGTATCAATGCAGCCAAATGCATCAGGGCTACAGAGTGCTGGAGAAAGGGATCAACTCCCATGCATCTCAGAGGGAGGCAACAAGAGGGAAAACTTTATACACCCTTGTCATTAAGGGGAAGGGGATTACAGGGACTTCAGAGCAGCACTGAGATGGGGCTGTGATGCTGGGTAGTATTTCTGAGCATTGTCACCACTGCAGGAGAGGCCAGCAGCAAGGCTTTCTCAACAGCTTTGGTGGCCATAGTGTTCTCCAAGGCAGTTCTTGGAGGACAAGTGCCTTCAGTTTGTCTTGGCCAGAAGTGCACATACCTCTGCAACTGTTGCTCCATGTCTGAGAGGTTTTCCTACCCAACTGGAGGAGATGCCATTTACACTCCTTGCCCTCCTTCTTGCTGTTTTGCAGCTCAGACACTGTCTGCCCCATCTCCCTCTGGCTTTGGTGTGGAGCACTGACCTGGCGGGGCTGTATGTGGCAGGTGAAACGCAGCATTTGAAGCTCTGTAGTGTTTCCTTAAGCAGAAATGCAGGCTTGGGAGGCTTTTTTAAAGAACTTTTTCTTTCTTCCCAGTATAATGAGTTTGCCGCTGCTGCTGCTGCCTTAATTTGGAGTTAATATGTAATGTTTGTAACACAGCCAAGGAACTGTACTTGAGGCAGATTATAAAAAGTATCTCATGCTAACACTGGTGTTATAAAATTTATCCCTGTTCAAAGGTAACATGAATCTTTAAAACTAAAATCGCTGGTACTTAAAGAACATAAACATGATAAACCAGTTTGGCACTGGTGTGTTTTTTTCTTTCCTTCCCTTAAGGAGGCTACACTACATTTGTACTCACTGAGGAGGAACATTTTCCAGTGCACTCAGCTCATACTTTTTCTCTGCTCCCTTGCTGGCCCATCAACATTCTTTTACAGTTCTAACATCTTTCTGCTGTTTATGCTTCTTGGCTACTAATGTCCCAAAGGTACATCTGTATCTTTTTACATGCTGAGGCCAGATTCTCATCCTGATCTGGGATAACTCCACTTGTTGATTTAAAAGCAACCACTTTAGATTTATACTGGCGTTACCAAGACAAGAACCTGGTCATGAACCTTTCATCACAAAACTGAAATGCAAACACCCTCTCTATGTCTACGAGAGTCATTTAGCTGGAAAGCATTTCTGTGTCATTTATCTTAACTGCAGCAGGTAGCAATTTAACTGTCAATCTGCACATGCCAAAGACTCCTCAAGTGCATCTGCTCACCAGCTGATACCCTCTGTGGCAGAAAGGGGCCTGTTCAGCTTGGCTTTTCCTTTCTCAGGTGTCCCCTTCTGGACCCGGCCAGATAAGATGGAGAAGAAGCTGCTGGCAGTTCCCGCCGCCAACACTGTTCGCTTCCGATGCCCAGCGGGAGGGAACCCAACTCCTTCCATCTACTGGCTGAAAAACGGCAAGGAGTTCAAAGGGGAGCACAGGATTGGGGGCATTAAGGTAAGGTCTTGGTTTGGATCTGGTTTTTATTATTTCTACCAACTAAAAATTTTTATTGCACAGTGATTAACATGGGTAGTTTTAAGAGTGCTGTCCTGACTGTAGAAATGAAGGTGGTTCTTGCACTCCTAGGAATTGCTTGGCAGCAAAGTGTTAAAAAGGACTGCTGTGCTTTGGGATCAAAGGCTAATTCCCTCTTGAGTTTGTCCATAGTGGTCATTCAGGGAGTAGGTAAAAATGGGGCTGGGTTTATGGTTGCATTGTGAACAGGGATGAAAAAGCAGGAGCAGAAACCTCTGTCCTAATTTCTGGAGATGAGCCCAGTGCATTGAGATGTGTTGGACCAAGCCATAGCTACTCCCAGCTCTCAAAGAAAACCTATTCAGTGTCCTTTGAAGGTATAGGAGAGACCTCACCAAAGAGCTGGATCCTCATGCTGGTAGTCATTAACATTCTTGTGGTATAAATCACTGACCCTTGGTCAAGTGTTGGATTCCCTTGTAGCCAGAGTAATAGCATCTGCTCCTTGGCTGCTTTCTTTTCCCTGCTTCCTTTCTACCATGAGGTGTTCTGGAAAATGCTCTGGCTTACGTTTACAAATAGAGCTCAGGGACACAAAACTCCACTGCAGTCAAATTATTTAATTAGCCAGAAGTCTCTGTGCTGCTTTATATGATGAATTATGGCAGGATTTTAAAAGGAAAAATCAGCTTTTCTAAGATTTTGCTGCTGTTGTTATTACTTTGTCCCCTTGAGGTCACAGTCAGACTCTTTTTTTCTGGTTTTATTTGGGGACAATAAAACTGCAGCTGATTATAACAAAATCATCCTAGCAGGAAGGACCCTTGAGCAGCAGCTTTTGCCTGCCTTCTGCCAGCCTTGACATATCCCTGGACTCTGCTGCTAAGGAGGGAAGGTGCCTTGTAGGAAAGCACCTTCATCAGTACTCAGAATAGCTGTGTGCTGATGCCTGCCACATCCGTAGTGTTTTGAAAGGGGACTGGGCATGCAAAGCATGCTATGCTCCAGAAACCAGAGAAGGATTCAAAAAAGTCCTCCCTTCCCACAGTTTTGGGCTGTTTCTTTCCTGTTAGCTCAGACCTGTTCCTGAAAGAGCCTTTTGTGATGGCTTCAGTGAAGCCTTTAAAGCTCCTTCCTCAGTCCTGTGCCTGCTCCAGCCTGGATGAGGCTGAGAACACGCTCAGGTTTGGATCTTCTGAAAAGCCATGGAGGGTAAAGAAGTGGGGAGGCAACTCCTGTGGGTAAACTGCTCTTCAGCAGATGACAGTCACAAATCATGAGCATCTTTTACTAATTGCAGGCTGTAAGGATCATCCTGAAGTGTTTTCAGGCTTGCATGCACCATTCCAACAGCTTTTTACTAAACTGTGTCACATCAGCTGCACTAAATTATGCCTGCAGAAAAAAAAAAAATCTAAAGCTGAAAGCAATTCCCCTACCCACCTTCCAGTATTTTTAATCTATCTTTGAGTTTAAATTGACACGTTTCATCCTCTGAAACACAGTAGTGAGTCTTTGGCTTCGCTGTGCTTTGTTTCTCTGGGGGCACCTTCCAGCAACAAGTCAATGCTTAAAAGAGCTATTGAAGGCAGTGTCAGGACAATTACAGGAAGACTGGTTTAAGCTCTCTATCTGTCTAGGTGTAGTTCTTTGTCCTGTTCTTGATATAAAGACATCTTTCTCTGTAATTTTCCTTCCTTTATTTGCTTGCTTTTGGTCATGAGCCACAGTTATATAGAAGTGATCTAGTGTAAATTTCGTCCAATATAAATATACTGATAGATATCAGCTGAGATTTGAACCAGAAAAGGAGATTGAAAGCCTGCTCGGTATCTCATGTATTTAAGATTTAAATTCCCTGTTACAACTTAACTTCATAACAGGATTAAGCAGCTTGAAAAGAATGGGCAAGATCCAGATCTGGCAGAGTTTGGTTGGCTTGCTTCATCTCGAGATCTGGTCTTAACCCAGAAATCCTTGAGTTGGGAATGTTCTCATTTATTTTCAGTGTGTGAAAGAGTTTAAGTGTTGATTGTGAGAAGTCTGTTGTCAGCAAATGAAAGCTGACCACTCTTCCACATCTGCCCCTTGCACATGGCATTTAGACCCATGTGACTGCCTGGTGTAAAGCCTGCAAGAGAGAAGGGTGAGTGTTGAAAACATGATGGGCAGGCTAACCTGGTTTTGTTACAGTTCATCCTTAACTGGTAAAGAAAAGAAATTCATATGACTTATCATATGAAATTTCCCAAAGAGCATTAATGGTTAAATCCGTGTTGGAATCTCTAATATCGTAAGCCTGTGTGTGTTAAATGACCTTAGAAGGGAAGATTGA
This sequence comes from Hylia prasina, assembly GCA_013397195.1. Taxonomy (NCBI): domain Eukaryota; kingdom Metazoa; phylum Chordata; class Aves; order Passeriformes; family Sylviidae; genus Hylia; species Hylia prasina. The sequence continues at coordinate 172,650 of VYXD01010597.1, read as the reverse complement.
GGGGGAGGGGATATGGAGGATTATCCCTTCCCCAGACCATTGCACTGACTTGCATACCAGTCTGGCAAACACAAGGTTCCAAATGTGTCTGCAAATGTTTGTTTCACAAGGAGCCAAGAATGACAACACCAAATAAACCAGAGGGATTTCCAGTATCTCACCCATAGATTAATGCCTGCACTAAGTCACTTCATGTTTCTAGTGTTTCATCAAGTGCAGTGACTCTTCTAACACGAGAATAATTATCTTTCACTGAAAGTTTTCAAAACTGAAAATGTCTTCCTAAGTTTCCAAACAAGTTCTGCCCCGTGAGTCTGTGCCCCCAGGTTCTTTATTCAGAGTCCAAAGTTCCCATCACAAACCTGACAAAGAAAAGTTCTTTGGAAGTGTCATAAAAGTGTCTTTGAAAGTGCATCCTTACTAAAACACCTAATTTGGACCTGATTTAAAATATAGGTCAGACTAGGGAGTCATCCATGTGTCTGGAGCCCCATTTCCTTGGAGTAGCTCCTAGGGGTTCTAGATGCAAATGTTTCGTAATGCTGAAAAGCAAATTTAAAGAAGTCTTTAGACACAAATATGAGACAAGCCAGTATGAAAATAAGCCCACTGAGCAGCCACAAATTTGCATTGAAACTTCTGTGACAGTCTGGTGTGTTCAGCTGTGAGCTTGGGGTCCAGGCTGTGTGTTCTTAGAGTTTCTCTCATTCTGTAATTGCCACACAGTTACAGAGATGCAGCCAGGGGGATGTTGCTTTACAAAAGGTGAGATGTTGGTTCTGCTCCCTCATTGAGCTCCTCCATTTGTGCCGTCCTGGGTGGGCAGAGGTGCAGTCAGAGCTGACCACACATCTGCCACAGCGGAGAGGTCTGTACAGAATGTTTGGTCACAGCCTCCTGTTGCCAGTACTCTGAAAGGAAAAGAAATGCCACATTCGGCATTCTCTGAAAATGAGGTGCTCAGCAGTGCTGTTTTCAGGGCTGCAGAGGTCTACAAATTGTTAAAATTACATTTGCTTGCTTGTCTTGCAACTAAGATGTCTAGTCCTGTGGTTTTAAACCTGCTCTTTGCAAAGTTCTGGCTTTGATTGCAGCCTGGCCCTTTCACAGAAAGCATGTGGATGCAATTTATGTGTAGCAAAAGAGGTTAAATGACTTCATATTTGAGTTCACCTGCTGCAGCAAGAAATCTCCAGGAGCAATTACACTCTTGTTTTTTCCATCAGCCCATGAGATTCTATAGTGCAGTGCTATTGTAAATCTCTTGCTTCTGTGTCCTTGGGGTCACCTTCAAAATGTTTAATAAAATTAAATGTTCTGCTTTGGGCGGCAGAAGGTATCAAATTAATATCCAGAGATTTGGAGAGCTTTCATATGCTATGCACCCTGAAGTCATCTTTGTTACTGTTGGTTGCTTTCTGTATTAATTCAAGATTTGCTTTCCATATCCATTATTTCCTTTATAATCATTTGAAACAAACGTTCTAGCTGAGATCACAGGGCAGCAGGTCAGGGTGGAGACATGGGTTGTGCTTTCCCTTCTGCTGCTGAACCACCATCAGCTCTGGACATGAGCCACATCCAGAAAACCAACTAGTATAAAACTTAGTGCCAAAATAGAAGGGCTGACCAAGCATCCTAGGCACCAGATTTGAGGCTGGACATGTTTGCTCCTCTTTTTTGGAGGGAATTTAGGGGACTAACTCAGTTGGAGAAACCTGTTTCTGTTCAGACAGATGCCATAACCTGTTGTCTCCATAGCACACACATTTTAAAATATAGATCAGAATATAAAAATAGATAAAATACATAAAATATTGATCCTGTGTGATGCCTACTGAAGTGGTTATTCTACTGAGAGGTACCACATTCAGCTCTAGGCTGGCTTTGTTATTGTGATTACTGTGGAAAGATATAGAAGGCCCCGTTGAAATCTCATAATGCTACATTGTGTTGCATCATTTTTGCATTGGTCTTAATGCCTTTCCTCATTAAGACTTTATTGACCCTTGTAAAGGGGTCCTTGCGATGTTCAGGCTTCCTCTGGGGTCCGAGTGCGTGGAAGCTCAGTGATTGTTCATTGGCTTGAAAGGTGTGGTGATGATGGTGCTTCCACGAGCTTGATGGTTTCATTTCTTCTTGCAGCTGCGCCACCAGCAGTGGAGCCTGGTGATGGAGAGCGTCGTGCCGTCGGATCGAGGGAATTACACCTGTGTCGTGGAGAACAAATACGGCAACATTAGGCACACGTACCAGCTTGATGTGTTAGGTGAGATTTCACTCTTTGCCCTCAACAGCTGATCCGTGGCGATGCTGAATAGCTGCCTGGTAGGATATAGGAAGCAGGAGCTTGGTTTCTTTCCCAAAGTGTTGGATCGTGTGTCCTCTAAAACCAACATCGAGCTTCTTTTTGGCCAACGATTCGGCCTCACATCTGTGATCAGTGAATTGCTTAGTGGATCTGCAGAGGGTCCAGAGAAGGAATGGCAGGGCTGAAATGCCTCCTCCCTTCCCGGGTGGTTCTTCCCCGTCTGGTTTGAGAAGCCCTATGGGTAGAGCACTGATCAGGGCACCTGTGGGGGACAAACCTAGTTGTACCCTCTCCCCTGAAATGAATGTTTCAGAGGAAAATACTTGCTGGGGAAAAATAAGACAAGTAAATTAGAATTTCTTCTCTTTGCTATTTTTCAGAAAGGTCACCCCACCGACCAATCCTGCAAGCAGGGCTGCCTGCCAACCAGACTGTGGTGGTAGGGAGCAATGTGGAGTTTCACTGCAAGGTCTACAGTGATGCCCAGCCTCACATCCAGTGGCTGAAACACGTGGAAGTCAATGGCAGCAAATATGGACCCGATGGGACCCCGTATGTCACAGTGCTGAAGGTTGGTACATGTTCCTCCTTCTCACCCTCAGGGCAGACCTTCTGTAAGCCTGCCCAGTGTAATACTCTGTTTTTTGGAGGGGACACAGCAAAAATGTCCTGAAATTGATATTCCAAACTCTTCTGTTTGCCAGAGATAACACTACTACTGTGGTGGCACAGATAAGCAGAGCTGTAAGAGCTGAGGCAATTGTGAGAAATGCAGTATAGTAAAAGAGCTGTCAGATTGCATTTGACCTAAAATTGTAAAAAAAACCTTTTTTTTTTTTTTTTTTTACAGCTTCAGTGGAGGTATTTTCAGGGTTTGTTAAAACAAAAGTCTCCCAACTAAAACACATTCTTCCTTTTCCAAGTGAGCATATTGCAGCGTGCACATACCAAATAATGCTGAACTACCAGCACCTGAGAGCCAACATTATCTTGTTCCAGCCACTAAGTCTGGGAACGTTGCTATTATCAATGCTCAGAAAAGCCCTTTTTTTAATTGACCAAAAAGTACACAGTAAGACTTTACTTTCCTAAAATGCTTTCTTGAAAGGCAACTTTCAGATTACAGCCGTAAAAAAGCCAGAGGATTTGGTTCCCCTTGACCAATGTAAATATAAAAGTAGGGAATAGAGAGTGAGGAGCACATTTGACTTCTAAAATGCTTTAAATAAAAAATAGTTAAAGGCATCAGATAGTGGTGTTTATTAAAATACATAGGGCCAAATGGAGTTTTTCTGGCTCTGCAGTTAGTGCTGAAAGCAGATTCTGTCTCTGCAGCTTCAAGCTGAGGCTGTCCTGTGCACGGACATTCCCTGTGCACATCCTGCTGCACACACCCTTCTTCTCTTTGTGTGAAGTTTAAAAAAAACCAACCACCACTTATCAGACAGTATCTACAAAACTGTAATGCAGCCAGATACATTATAATAAAAGCCAGAGACCCTGGTAATAATTACACAGATTGAAATAACAGATTGGTTGGAAGAAATGGTTGGAGACAGTTCTTCAGGACTGGCAACGTGTGCTTCTCGCGAGTTTAGAAATCTTTTTATTTCTCGCCACCTCTCCAAATGTGTTTGAATTATGCATATTTGAATTTCCCCCTGGTTTCACAGCCCAGTACCAAGCTCTGAATAGCTGCTTGTGTCACATGCCATCTCACATAGTCTCCGAGCTCCGTGTGTGGTCCCCGTGGGATAAAGTGCTACCTTTTGGAAGTTTGCAGGGCGGCTGCGAACAGTGCCTTGTGTCACAGGCACAAGCCCCCATTTTGCCGTGGCAAAGAACATATAAATAGTCCGTATAAATAGTGTTTTAAAATTAAGTTGGAGCAGCACCGGGGTGGGTAGGTAATTAGAATTGCCAAATACCTTCTCTTCTGTGGACGGCAAAGGCTCCGCATTCCTCGAAGGGGAGCACAGGCAGGCGTTTGAAAGCACAAGTTTTGTTTGGTTTTATGTTTTTTTTGCTGAATAGGACCAGCACACGTCTATTTACTACTTCTGGTTAATCAGGAATGCTTTGAATTGTATTAATGCCAGCATCAGCGCTGGGGCACGGAGCATTTCCATTTTGGGATGCATCTTTTGTGCACCAGTGCTGGGCCTCCACAGAGCTGTGTCAGGCCCAGCTTTGCAGGGATTTTTTTTGGTTTTTTTTTTTTTTTCCCCCTTTTGAACGTGGTGTGCTTGTGTTTTATAAGTAAAGATCTGATAAAATGATCTTGCTGTCGTCTCTTATGGACTTGTATCCCTCATGCCATGGAGTGTTGCTGCCTTACCCCAGCATCCTGGCAGGAGCAGGGTGAAGTTAACAGCCCCAGAACTGCTCTCCTGCCCTGTGCTGTGCTGCCTGCAGGCAGATAAGCCTTTTTTTTATCAGCCTACCCTTCCCTCCTGCTTTCAGGATGTTTTTGTGGAGTGTAGGAGCTGCTGTGGGGCAGTTTAAGTATGGGGAATATCCCAGTCTCCATTGCAGCAAGGGAGACAGAGAGGTGCCCAGCATGTGAAATTCCACCCCCCGCATCTAAAGGGGTGCTGGGTGTCAAACCCCATCCAAATCCAGATGGATAAGTTGAATGCTGTACTTTCAAACCGTTTTTTAAACAGCCTGACAAAACCAAGCCATCACCTGCATCAGTTCCTGAAAGCCTGAGCTAATTTGTGATCAAAGAAAACCCCTTTTTCTTTGCAGAAGAGCACTAAATGCATTCCAGTTACAGAGGGGGGCTGGCAACACTGTGCCCAAGCTTTGTCAAAGGCTAAATTGTACATTCTGCATTGAAACATGCCCAGATTAATTATAAACAAGGCAGCAGCAGCAGGCAGGCACGTTTCCCCAATAGTCAGGGCAGACAAACTTGCACGTAGGCCTTAGAGATGAGCTCAGGTCAAAACTGATGGTGTTTGTCTTCAGACATGGACACTGGGGCTCCTCTCTGGTGCCTCCTCTGGGTTCAGTTCCTAATAACCTCTCAGAGCTGGCTGCCCTGATGATTTTAATGAGCTGCAAATCATATTGGCAGGATCAGGCTTGGAAATGGAAGGCATCAAGACCAGGCTGGAGAAGAGTGTAAGACCAAAACAGAGAAGAGAGTTGCTTTATTTTCATTTCCAGAACTGAAGCTTCTTCTGAGGCCACTTAAAACAGTTATGCATTTTCAGCCAAAATAAAAACAACTGTTTAGTGTTTAGGGAAAAAGCTGATGTGCTGTTGTGGCAGCATAGAAGAGGAGAAATAAACCCATTGCTTAAAAGTCTGAAGTTTGTTTGATTTATATACACCACTTTATTTAGTAAAGAAGAGGCTCCTATAAGCAGTGGAAAAAATTACAGCTAATTTCTGAAAGGCAAAGTCAGCAGCGAGTTTCAGACCGCCACTGCTTATATTTTGTTTCCAAATTCTATTTTGGAATCTGATAATTGAAACAGTATTTGCTGAGCCCGGTTGCAAACACAAATCTCTGCTTAAGCCCTTTCTCTGGTGCTCCTGTCTGCGGAGTTATTAAGAAACCATGGAGCCTTTGACTGCTGTCAGATGGAGAAGGGGCAAACTAATCTGCTTTAAAAAAGAAATGGCATGTGTGAAGGGAAGGGAGCTCACCTGCATGTGGTTTGGGGGCCAAAGGCCACTTCTCTTCACTGCCCAGGTGCTGGGTTAGGTGTCTCACTGAGGGTGAGCTGGGGATGTCACCACAGCCGTGCGCAGTCAATCCTAGCTGATGTAGGTGCCGTGGAGCTATTGTTTGGTTTACTGAAGTTCAGGTTTCTGTCTATTCCTGCAGTCTTGGATCAGTAAAACCCCTGAAGCCGATGCTAACCTAAATCTGTTCAATGTGACAGAACAAGATGAAGGAGAATATCTGTGTAGAGCCAACAATTTCGTAGGCATAGCCGAAAAGCCATTTTGGCTCCACATTCGCAAACCAAAACCAGGTAAACCACAGACTCTGTCCCAAGGCCCTGGCAACTGCAAGAATGAGCTATAACATTTTTAAGAATCTAGTGATTAAAATTACTATTCATTTTGTATTATACCCTGTCAACTGACGCTGAATGGCTTTATCTTATTTTCTTGCTAATTTTTTTTTTTTTAACAAGACTGTAATGCCTATACAGCAATTGCCATGGAAAAATTCCCACAATAAAATGACTGTCAAATTTTGCTATCAACTCTTCATACTTTTATTCCTTTCCTTTGGTTTCCTTTCCTTACAATTGAGTGCTGATAACAGAATTGCATGTTAATGACCTGTGACATTCCAAGCTCTGGAAAACCAAACTGTTTTAAGTTTTTCACCTACAAAACTGAATTAATCAGTTCTGTCCCTTGGAGAAGTAATGGAGAAATAAATATCAACATTGGCTCATGCAAGCAAACATTAACTAGAGAGGAGAACCAATCTCATGGGCTCTGGGGTTTGACTCCAGCCTAGAGGGTTTGACTGCTGTGTTATTCGGGGCTACTGCAGGAAAGTTCCTTACAGGCACCCTCTGGTTTTCAGCCAGATTTCTACTGCAGTGTCAGAGTCTTTGTAATCAATATATGGCTTTGAGATGCCCACTGAAGAAATTCTAAAAAATTCTAGAATTCTATATTTTTCAATCAACCATAATGTTTGTATATTCCTCTGATCAGCACTTGAATCTTTCCCCACTACATCTCCCCTCCTTTCCCCTTCCTTTCTGTCTTTCCTCATTTCCCATCTCTCTTTCCCCACCCCTCTACTCACCTCACTAACCCGAAGTCAGTCATATTGTGGGGGCAATTTTTCATTTGGATGCTTTTGCTTGCATGCTTCTTTAGTGGGACAGAGTAAGAACCTGGTGAAGGGAACTTTTTTTTTTTTTTTTTTTTTT
>VYXD01010597.1:81563-165410 GCA_013397195.1 Hylia prasina | reverse complement strand
TTTTTTGCTTTTGACTACAGGTTGCAGAGGGGAATGAATAAATAAATGTGGAAGATGGGCCATTGGAAAATAATAATAAAAAAGAACCACCTTAATCTGCTTTTGAAATTTGCCTGTGGTGTCCTCACACTTGCTGGGAATGTGGCTTATTCTCTGTTTTCCCTCTTTCTATATGTGTGTGTTTTTTTTCCCCATAGACGGCAGGTGTTAACACAACGGATAAGGAGCTAGAGATTCTGTACTTGCGAAATGTTACTTTTGAGGATGCTGGGGAATATACTTGTCTCGCAGGGAATTCTATTGGGTTCTCACATCACTCTGCTTGGCTGACGGTGCTACCAGGTATTTCCTTCTGTGCTGGCCTCTCCTTCCCTCTCCAGGATGCCTCGATGTTTTGCTTTAGAAATGGCAAGTTCCCGGAGACCGCCCCTGGCTTGGAGCAGGGGTGTTTGCCAGGGAGGCCTCTTCTCTGGGATTTGCTGCAGACCCCTGTTGCATACTTGCAGCTGGCTCTGTTTGCATTGCATCTCAAAATTTAAATGATTGCAGTAATGATGNTTTTTTTTTTTTTTGTCTAATAACAGGGAGGTATTCACAGCCTCTTTGTTAGGACAGTTGAGTGCCAAAATATGGAGCTTTGTCTTCTTACACTGACAGTGGGAGAAGAAAACCTCCCCATCAAATGATTCAGGGCACCTAAATTGGACATGAACTGTGGATCATCTTATGAAGGATCTTTTCTGTCTGACCTCATATCTTAACCTAAAATTAGATGCATAAGTGTCTGGTGTGAGTACACCCTTCCCTGCCTGTAGCATTATTTCCACTTCACGGATGAGCAGGCCAAGATAGTGATCTCAAACAGAAGGTCAAGGAGAGTCATCTGTAGGCAGAGCACAGGAGTCCTGGCTCCCAGGGGCATTGCATGCTGCCTGCTCCAGCTGGGATCGATGAAAGCTGCAGTGGGCTTGAAACCCAAGGCCAGAGTGACCTCAATTTTGTGGTCCTTTCATGTGCAAAGCTCTTATTGACAATGAAGCCAGCACAGAATGTGCAACAGAGGGATCTCTTCTGCAAAAGGGGGAATGAGGCTGTGCTGCCCCTTCACCTGCTGAATCTGCCTCTGGCTGCAGGGCAGGCTTGAGCATGGTCCAGGGAAGTACCAGCAATATTCATATTGAATGTCTTGTGAGCTTTGCCTTACAGACAGTGCAGAAGCAAACCTCGAGTGTGTTCAATACACCCTTACTGAAAAGGCATCTTAAGGAACCCACTTTGATTCACACAGTCATAGACCACATTTGGGTCCATCTCACAACACCTCCATCTCAGGACATGTTTAGGAACCGGGAGCTTTGGCATTTCTAATCTTGACTTTATCTGTGCGGGTGATTTGGATGTCATCGCTTTTACTGGGGCTTAAGAAGGTCTCCTCCACGCCCAGCCCTGCTGCCGGTGGGATCTGCTGATCTTTCCTGCTTATTTGCCAGCTCTGTTATAGTTGATCTGATCCTGTTTGTTTCTGACATCCACTGGATGAGAAAACATTTCCTTTGGTTAGAAGACTAATGTCTCTGTTATTTTCAGAATGTCACAATATTGTTTCCTCCAACTCATACTCCGCTTTTACAGTTTATGAATTCACACCTCTTAAGCAAAAAATAAGCAGGAGAAAACCGACCAAAAATCACAAAGTAGAACTTTATTTTGAAGTCAGACGTGGTGAAGGACAGCTGTCTGTGCAGCAGCAGGACCCACAGAGAGGGTGCAGGATACAGCCCATCTGGGGAGCCTCAGCTTGTACTGCCCTGTCCATGCTGCAGGAGGAGAGACAGGGAGCAGAGGACAAGGCAGTATGAGCAAAGGCCCCAAAGCTGCAGCACCAACCACAGTGCCTGATCCCAGGAGACCTGGTGCTCCTGTCTTGTGGGAGGAGATGGCCATTTGGCAGGATCAGCCCCTTCACAGCTGGCACACAGGCTGGAGCAGCCCCCAATGTCACCGACAGCCTTTTCTCCTGTCCTCCTGGGCATTGCCACCAAATACTTGAAACAGAGCCTGCTGCTGCCAGGGAAAGGCTCCTGCTGCTTGCTGAAGGGTCTGCTCAGCAATGGACACCATCCATTACTGAGCTAACCACACCAGCATGACTTCATTATAAAGCTTCCCACTGCTGACTGTCCCTCTGATGCCAGCACACCTTTGGGGGATAGAAAATCAGTCCCACCACAGCTCCTTCCTCTGGGTGACATTCCTGTCCTGAAAGGAACAAGGGGGAGAACACAGCTGACCTTTGCTGCTCCTAAGAAGTCTTCAAGCAGGTAGCCACTGCTGATGGGCTCATGCCACCACCCTCCTGGCCATCCCACCTCTCTGGGACAAACCTTCTGGCGTCTTCCCAGCAGAACTAAGTTTTTATTAAATAATTAAGCAGACTTTTCTCTTGAGATTTTTCCGTGTTTGATGCCTTACTGCTGGGTACTGTTCAAGCCCCTTGGTCCCTCAGGGCAGGCACTGGTCTGGTGGAAATGTTTGCTGGAGAATCTGAATCAGCAAAGTGCAACAAACCCCAGTCCTGCACATCCAAGGCATCCAACCACAACGTGTGGATATGTGGAGAGATCAAGATCTGGGTCAGAGGGACAGCACAGATGTGTGAAGATGCCTCCAGCCTAGAGCAGTGGTTTTCAATTTGTGGCCTGGAGGCTTTTAAAAACACAAAGTAAAATTACCCCAAAAAGGGCAAACGGAATTAATGTTTTAGCTACAGCTGCAGGTGGAAAACCACTGGCCTGGGAGAGTCCCCTTACTGAAGTCACTGACATTGATGTAGCTGAACAAGTCCTGCCCAAATTCTCTGTGCTGTATGTGTGTAGTTGTGTGTGGGCAGCTGCCCACTCTGTCCTGACTGCCATCTCTTGTCACCCTGCAGCCGAGGAGCTCATGGAGATGGATGATTCGGGCTCAGTGTACACTGGTGTTCTCAGTTATAGCACTGGCTTTTTCCTCCTTTTCCTGGTGCTGGTCTTGGTGATTGTCTGGAGGATGAAAATGCCAAACAAAAAGGCCATGAACACCCCTACTGTTCAGAAAGTCTCCAAATTCCCACTGAAGAGACAGGTAACAGAAAGTAGATACAAGATTCCTATTCCCCCCTATGGTATCCCTCTTTTTTTTTTTTTTTTTCTCCTTGTCTTTGAAATTCTTTCTCTAGGTAAGAAGCTCCACCAGAAAAACATGGCCCAAGAGCAACATAATTTGGCTGCAGCCTAGAAGTGTAACCCCCTTTTATTTATTTCTGTGCCAGTGGAGCTTTGACTGAGGTAGCAGCTGACTCTGGCTGATGAGCAGCCCCCACTGCTGTTGGCCTTGCCCAAGAGGTTCTGGTAGTGCAGCTGTGAGTGCCACAGAAAGCACATCTGCCAGGGGAAGTCCAGTCCAGGCTCCCTGGAGGAGCAGGGATCTGGAGAGAAACAGCACAGGTTGTGCTCATTCCTGCTTTCACAGATGTCCCGGGTGAGCCCAGAGCTGTTCTGTGGAGGTGGCAGAAGGTTCCCCGTGCAGTTAGAGATGCATGACATTGCAGAGGGGCAGGAGCAAAAGACACCATGTGAAACCCCACAGTGAAGGGTACAGATTTCAGGCTTTGGCTGCAAGCTCATGGTGGGCATTGACAGTGCCAGGACGGGAGAAGTCGCTTCATCGCCTGTATGGGCTGTGGAGATGGAACAGAACAACTGAATGGATTATACCTCCTGATGCTGGGGGCACTGGCTGACCTCTCTCTCCTTTCCACCTGCTAAACACTTGACTACAAGTGCCTGTGAGTGGCACTTAAATCCTAAATGAGTAGATTTCTGCAAGGGTAGGGGCATTTCTCAGTTAGAAGTTCCCAGAAATCTGTCCATGGGCAAAGAGAACTCAGACCTCCTCAGTGATCCATCTGTGGGCACTGCCTGCCCTGGAGATACAGTTGGCAATAACACTTCATTTGCTCTACCCAAGCAGGTGTCGCTGGAGTCCAACTCTTCCATGAATTCCAACACGCCCCTGGTCCGGATCACGCGCCTCTCCTCCAGTGATGGGCCAATGCTGGCCAACGTTTCCGAGCTGGAGCTGCCTCCAGACCCCAAGTGGGAATTGACTCGTTCTCGGTCAGTCACAGCCATGGGTTGGGATCTCTGTGCCTGCTGGGAGTGTCCCCACACCAGGACCCCCTAACATACCTGCTTGTTCCTCCCTCCAGCCTGACCTTGGGGAAGCCGCTGGGCGAGGGGTGTTTTGGCCAAGTGGTGATGGCAGAAGCAATTGGGATTGATAAGGACAAGCCAAACAAGGCCATCACAGTTGCTGTCAAGATGTTGAAAGGTATGGGGAGAACAGCATATTGTGCTGGGATTTCCTCTTTTTGCCTCTCTTTTAAGTCTTTTATACAAACTAGGTACAATAGAAGAAAGCAGGAGCAGCCTCTCCTCCCCTTTACCCACATAGCCTGGGGGTAAGGGCTGTCCTTGGAGAGCAGGCAAAAGTGCAAATCCCATCAGGAAGAGGGGCTGGGAATTAACCCAGTTCTCTGCCAAGGGGTAACAGCACCCCTGACAAGAAGGGGAACCCCCTTTACTTCCAGCCAGCTCCATGAATCAGCCCACTCCTTACTCCTCCCTAACCAGCGCTGCCTGTTCTACCAAAAGGTTGCTTGTGCAGCAACCTCAGTGGAGTTCACAGAATTTCAGCTGACAAACTCCTTCTTGAGGAACTTTTTCATTGAAGAAACTTGATCCCAGACACCTGAGAGGTTAAAGGGAAACCAGAAATGGAGGATTCAGTGGGCCCCTCTGGATGAGTCTCCATTTCCCATCCTGCCCCCAGACACAGTAACCACTGACAGCTGAGGAGTTCACCGGGAGCAAGCAGGGCAGTGATCAGTCTGGGCTTGAGGTTACATGGGGGGATGTTGTAAAAAAATTTAATATTTCTTATCAGAAAATGGTTTGTTTAATTTACATTTCCTGCAGTCCTTTCTGAAGCTGGTTTTGTAAATAGGAACATTTCCATTTTTCCATACCAAAGCATTACTTTGGGGAGGTTTTCCGCAATTTTTCTACTTTTGTAGATAGGTTTTTCTATTTTTTCAGAGAAATTGCAACTTTTCATCCAAAAAATACATCCCCTCCCAGCCCTGACCTTCTACCATCATTAACTATTGGCCCCTAGAGATGAGGGACTGAAACTATCAGAAAAGCAGGTATCAGGTACCAAAATGTGTATTTTTGTTCTTTAATACTTGTGAGGATGAAATAGAAGGTGAAAGGTATTATTGACTTCCATATGAACATTTCCCTCCACTTATTTGTTATTTTGTCTTTTTTTGCTGCCATGGTAGTAGGTTTTGTTTTTATTTTGATTCTTCTTCCCAAAGTAGAATAAAGCCAAATACAGCCATATTCTCAGTATTGTTTCCCCATCAAAGCCCCACATGGTTGCACAGCAGTTGTAACTATACCTCTAAACACTTGCTTTCTTCCTGACATTCTTTTGCTTTCCTCCTCTACTTTCTCCAGATGATGCAACAGACAAAGACCTTTCTGACCTGGTCTCTGAGATGGAAATGATGAAAATGATTGGGAAGCACAAAAACATTATTAACCTCCTTGGTGCCTGCACGCAGGACGGTATGTGGCAGAGCAGCCCGGTGCTCCTGGGTCATGGGAGGCTCAGATTTGGCTATCCCTTCTTTGTGATTACTCACTGGCTGCCCAAAATGGCCCAGATGATATTTGGGTGGTCGGCTCCTCCTCTGCTGGATGCTGATGTGCTCTTCCTTGCAGGACCACTCTATGTGTTGGTGGAATACGCGTCAAAGGGGAACTTGCGGGAATACCTCAGGGCTCGTCGCCCACCTGGCATGGATTATTCCTTTGACACCTGCAAGCTGCCCGAGGAGCAGCTGACGTTTAAGGACCTGGTTTCCTGTGCCTACCAGGTGGCAAGGGGCATGGAGTACTTGGCATCTCAGAAAGTGAGTTGAGAAACCTCATTTGGTAGAAGCCTTGATCAAAGCCAGGTGCTCAAAGGCAGGGAATGCTCTGTGTGTGGGACAACCCCAGGCAAAACACTGCAGGCTTCTCCTTTTGAGGCCAGATTTTGCTGGATGAAGTATCTTGGTGTTTTGAAGCTGAAGGCTTCATCCATATGCAAAGTCCCCATATGCTGGCTGCATTCCTGAACCATACAGCTGTGCAGCTGTCACCTGCAGGACCATTAAGCACCCACAAAATTCCTATAAAAGCACAGGCAAAACCCAGACCATTCTGTAAGTCTATATATTTGGGATACGTTAATTTGAAGATCTTTTTCCCCTCAAACACTATCCTGCACTCTTCTTCCTGGGGGAAGCAGCACAGAAAAGCAGCGTGCAGGTCCCAGTGAGCACCCACAGAGGAGGGGAGTTGGCTTTTCTCACCCCTGCAACCCGTCTGGAGAGAAAAGGCGCTGCCCTGTGGGCCCCGAGGCTATTGACGAGGTGCTGCTAAGGGGTGGTACCCCCTGAGCAGGCATGGTGGGGTGGTGACACGCAGGGCCAGGAGCTGAGCAGTGCCCACAGCTTTATGAGCCTGGGAGTCAATGAAACGGCAGCTCGTAAACCACATGGTGCTGCTGGTTCCAGGCGCGAGCAGCTAACGAGCCCTTATTTATTGGCTTGCTCACCTTTCACAGTGCATTCATCGCGACTTGGCAGCCAGGAACGTGTTAGTCACTGAAGATAATGTGATGAAAATAGCTGATTTTGGCCTCGCTAGAGACGTTCACAACATTGACTATTACAAGAAAACCACCAATGTAAGTACAGAGCTGCCAAGCACGCGAGGTTCTCCTTCTGGCAGGGAGCTCAGTCATTCTGCAGCAAGTGGCCCTTGTCCCACGTCTCCCTTTCTAGAGGGGCTTAGGAGGAAGAAATCTGACAAGGGACTTGACCTGGTGAGGGACTGTAGATTGGCTGGTTCCAGGACTCTATGCACTATCATTTTTTTCCTGACAGATCCTGGTCCTGCTAGCAGCTGGTTGAGGTCTCAGCTCTGGCCAGGATGCTTTAGGAGAAGAGAAACTGAGGTTTCTCCCAAACAGGAATGGAGCCCTTTCCAGTCTGCTCCACTATTGTTCATAAAGGTCCCAAGGAGCCAAATTCTGTCTCACCAGAGCCCTTGACAGAGGAATGTCACATCTTGTACACCTGGATCTACCTGTCTTTCACGCATTTCTCTTTTTTACATCTGTGCTCCTTGACTCCACTGCCAAGAGTGAGATGGTCTCAGACAAGGGCTGAGGGCTGAAGTTGTTTATATTTTCTGTAGAGATGAATTTACAAATGAAGGGCTGAGAGAAGCCCTGTGCCTTGGATCAGAGCCTGCAGCAGATGTTGAGCCCTGAGGTAAAAACCTAACTAGGAGAGAGTGAGGAGATGGCAGTGGAAGATTTAGGGCAGCGCAGAACCCACAGGCCTTGGGATTGCAAAGGGTTTAAATGTCCAAGCAGTCCTTTGAAGCCCACCATATTCATACTGATCCACTTCAATAGCATATCAGAAATCTTTCTTAATTGCCAGGATTTCTTAATCCTAAATTAATAACAATTCCTGGGAATTTTAATCACAGATCATATGGATTTTTCCCTGTTGAGCTGTGTGGGACAACTGAGAGCATAATCCCATTTGTGTGTCCTGCCTGTGTCTCATCTCTAGTTGTCTCCCTCAGTGAAACAGTGGGTGAGAAGAGGACAAAGTTCCCCCATATCCAGGTTAGGGCTCAAACACAAAACAATACTTTCTGTCTCCCTCCAGGCACCAAACAAAGCCCCAGAGAATTATGATTAATCTAGTCCTTCTCATCTTGTATTTCTCATGTGACAGTCTGTGTTTATGATCCTGATGCAGGATGAGATCAGACCTCCTCCTTTAACCTCCAGCAGGATCAGGATTTGTTTCTTAGATGACCTGTCCCTTGCCTTCACTCTTTGGAAGTTTCCCTTCAAGTTGAGCCTAAACTGGGTTTGGACTTGGAGTCAACTGTACTTTCTAGACAAAGACATAGAAAGTGTTGTCCCATGCTCTGCCACAGAGTTCACTGCATCTATGAGCCTTGGATGCTGTTCCCATGCAAAGATTTAGATGCACTGATACGTTAAACCTGCCTTGGCAGTGAAATACAGTCCTCTACAGGGAGCATTTGCTGCAAAGATTGTCAGAGAAGATCCAGGGATCAAATGCTCTAATCTGTTTATATGTGGCCACTGCTGCTTTGCCCAGTGACCGGGAAGGCAGATGTGTTGTTAATGAAAATGTTTCAAACTGGATTAGAAAAGAAGATTCAGATGGTGCCGTTGTGGCTGGGGGAATATGCTGATGGGATGTTCCCATTGTCTTCCTAATTACAGGGTCGGCTGCCTGTGAAATGGATGGCTCCAGAAGCCTTGTTTGACCGGGTCTATACTCACCAGAGTGATGTGTAAGCAAACCCACACTTTTAAAAAAAAATAATAGGACAGGGAAATCAACACCTATAGTAACTTACAGACAAAAATACTGTTAAGCATGACCAGGGCTCATTCCCTGCTGGAGTACCTGGGGATACAAAAGTACAGGAATTGATTCCAAGCTGCATCTCCATGCATGTGGTTTTATTTTGCCGTTATCTGGTTGCTTTCATCTGAGGATCTCTAGGGAGCTCCTGAAAAATTACTGGAAAGCAGGCACTTTATAGATGAGGTCCACTTTATAGATGAGGTGATTCATCCAGCAGCTGAAAAATACTGTACTAAAAAAAACTCATAAAAAAAACCTCTACCCTCAGCATTCTCCATGCTTTGCCTCAGACAGTTACACTTCAGTCAAGGATGTGGAATGAGCTTGAAATACCCTGTCTGCTATTAGAATTGATCAAAGAATATTCAGCAAATATAATCTCAGATTAATTTTGCCATTTCATTTATTTTCTTTATTTGTCCTTATCCTGTCTTGTCCATTTTAGTGCCTCTGCACAGTAAGCAAACAGCAGAGCACTCCTTACATGTCAATCAGTAACACATTTGAGTTTTGCAAGGGCTGAAGCAGTTCCACATGTACACTAGCTTTTTATTGTAATATTTGATCAATAATGGCAATTTTGTAGCCAGCCTGCCTTCTCCCCAGAGCTCACTGCTTGCAACTGGACAAATGAATCTTTCCTATTTCTGTATTTTTCAGATATTTGGGCTTTTATTAATCTTAAATCATAGTTTCCATGCCTAGGTAATGCTGCAGAGGGTATGACAGATAAATCAAAGCTAGAGAATGGGAGAGTGAATGTGCGTGAAAGTGAAACAGAGACAGATAATCCCTGTTTTTAGAAAGAAAATGAAGAAGGCATAAGATATTTTTGAAAAAAAAAGGACTTTTAACCAGAGCACAGCTGCAGGACTGAAGTGTGTAACATTAGTGCTTTGCTGATTTTTGTTGGGGTATTTTTCTCCCAGCTTGGCCAGTGAAATGAGTGTTGTAACAAGCAAGTTTTGGTATCAGCTTGCACAATTAGTGGCCTGTGGTTCCAAGACTGCAATTCAGTGAAGCCGTGCATGAATAATTTGATTTGTTCCATTCAGTGAAGCTGGTGGAAGACCTAACAAAGAGCTGGCGGTGATAGATGGGCTGTCACCTATCTGATTAAATGCTCATTTCAATTTCAGACTTGGTGCCTGGGATTTCTTTGCTATTGAGTTGGATCAGCAGAGATCTCCAAGTAACTAGTAAAAATGGCCTAGGCAATTAGTCATGCTATTGATGACTTTGTTAGCTATGCATGGCTGCACAGAAATAAAGCCAAGCAAGGGGGATGGGATATGGGGGGGGCTTGAAAAAAAAAACCTCATTGAATTTTAAAGATCTTTCTTTGGTTTCCAGCTGGTCTTTTGGAGTGCTACTATGGGAGATCTTCACTTTGGGAGGGTCTCCATACCCAGGAATTCCCGTTGAGGAACTCTTCAAGCTCTTGAAGGAAGGCCATCGGATGGACAAACCTGCAAACTGCACCCATGATTTGTGAGTGTGTGGTGGGGGCTGACCTTGCTCCACTCCCCATTCCCCCTGAGGCCAAACCCACCCCGCTGGGCTCTAGGGTCCCCTGGGCTGTTGGGACATCCCCACTGGGACATTGCGTGGCCATCTCCAGTCTCCATGTAGGCCTTCCTCAGCCCACGGCTGCTGAGTGACACGCAGCACCTCCCCTTGCTGGGGGGGTGGCAGTGGGGGTGTAGCTGTGGTGTCACCTTCAGGACAGGTCGTCCTCCTGCTCTCAGGGCACGGTAATGTGCCAGATGATCATTAATGAGAACCATGGCTCCACAAAACCCTCCTCTTCCCCCCAGCTGGCCATGGCTGAAGTCACGTTGGCCACAGCTGTTCCTCGGGGCGGTCTGGAGGTGGGTGGGGAGGCGGGTGGGCGTCACTTGGCCTGACCACCTGTGGCTGTCCCCTGTCCCCACGTGCAGGTACATGATCATGCGGGAGTGCTGGCACGCCGTCCCCTCGCAGCGACCCACCTTCAAGCAGCTGGTGGAAGACCTGGACAGGGTCCTCACCGTGACATCCACCGATGTGAGTGTGGCGGGATGGGCGTGGGCAGGGGTCACTTGGTCACGCGGGGGACACCCAGCGCTGACGGCTCTGTCACCCTGGCAGGAGTACCTGGACCTGTCGGTGCCCTTCGAGCAGTACTCGCCGGCCGGCCAGGACACCCACAGCACCTGCTCCTCAGGGGACGACTCGGTCTTTGCACACGACCTGCTGCCCGACGAGCCCTGCCTGCCCAAGCACCCGCCCTGCAACGGCGTCATCCGGACGTGAGGACCCCGGGGCACACGGACAGACAGACGGACGGGCCGGTGGGCAGTGTGCCCATGGCGGTGCGAGCGCGGGGCGCCGAGCACGAAACCGTAGTGAAGGATCTTCCAGTGGAACTGTGTGTGATGGTGCCTGGAGATTTGTATTGTTGACAAGCTGTTCAGGGTAAAAAAAAAAAACACAAAACTTTTTTTTTAATAATTTTTTTAATTTTTTTTTTCCCTATTGCTGTATGAAAAGTCAAGAAGCACTGTTTGGCCTGAAGGAACTAATCTCTTGCCAAGATGACCTGTCCTAGATGATTTTTGTTGTTGTTGTTCGTTTTTTGTTTTTTTTTTTTTTTTTTTTTTCTTTTTTTTTTTTACTTTTCATTTTGTTAGGGATTTTTCTTTACCACGCAGAATGTTGAACCTGGAGGGTGCTGCCCCTCCCAGCCTCCGCGCTTGCGTTCCGAGTGCCAGAGTAACCATTCTGTGCCTGCAATACGAAGAAAAGAGAAAAAGAAATCTTCCATTAAAACAAACAGAAAAAAAAAAATGAAACCACCGAAAAAAAAAAAAAAAAGGTGTAAAGAATGTGGAAATTCTTCGCTTATGCAATCTGTACATGAACCTTTTTGGTGGAGCTGAAAAGCCACGTTGCCTGCAGGGATTCATATATTTATAAAAATATCTATATTTTTGTTGTCGTCGTTTTTATAGCTTCATGATCGTACTACCCAGCCACATAGAAGGAATCCTTTTTGGAAGAAGAGAAAACAAAGCTAAGTAAAATGCAAATTGTCATGGAGAGATGAAAGCAAAAAATAGTAAAAAGAGATGGTCAAGTCATCTGAAGTGTCAGCACCTTGGCCCTTGCACGGGGCTGGGAGCGATGGGTCCGTGCCAAGGCAGGAGCAAGCAGATCCCAGGGATGAGCAGAGACCCTGTGGGCTCCCCAGGGAGCAGAGCGTCACCCACCTGAGAGCGGAGGGTGCCCTGAAACCTGGCTCCTGGGTGCCCACACTGCATCTCAAGTCACACCCTGACCTTAGAGAACAGCCAGTTGGGGGGGAAAGGTAATAAAAGCCGTTTTTGGGGTTTGCCTGTTCTTGCTTGCCAAGGGTGAGTGGGGGGAACAGCTCCTCCATCCACCCCTCAACGCCAGAGGTTTGGCTCCATCTACGTGCAGTGACTCGGAGAAAGAAGTTACGGGTACCTGTAGGCAAGAGCCTTTAACTTATATCAAAAAGGTTTATTCCAGAGAATCTGTGTATATATCTATAAATATATCATGTATATATATAAATAAATATATTAAAAGAAAAGAATGTATAATACTAATGCAACATAAAGCAGTACTGAGAGAGAAAGTCTCAAAATACGAGCATTGCGATCTAGGATATACTGATCTGGGCAAAAGAAAAGATGTTTTTGATTGTTTTATATCTTCACAGTTTTGTTTTAAAAATTGTACCTTAACATGTATATTTGTAAAGTTATTTATAGACATTAACATATCTGTTCATTGGTTTAAATAGCATAGCGTTACTGTAAACTTTAAATTTCACCAAACTTAAGGGTGGTTTTTTTAACTTATTNAAATGCAAATTGTCATGGAGAGATGAAAGCAAAAAATAGTAAAAAGAGATGGTCAAGTCATCTGAAGTGTCAGCACCTTGGCCCTTGCACGGGGCTGGGAGCGATGGGTCCGTGCCAAGGCAGGAGCAAGCAGATCCCAGGGATGAGCAGAGACCCTGTGGGCTCCCAAGGCAGCAGAGCGTCACCCACCTGAGAGCGGAGGGTGCCCTGAAACCTGGCTCCTGGGTGCCCACACTGCATCTCAAGTCACACCCTGACCTTAGAGAACAGCCAGTTGGGGGGGAAAGGTAATAAAAGCCGTTTTTGGGGTTTGCCTGTTCTTGCTTGCCAAGGGTGAGTGGGGGGAACAGCTCCTCCATCCACCCCTCAACGCCAGAGGTTTGGCTCCATCTACGTGCAGTGACTCGGAGAAAGAAGTTACGGGTACCTGTAGGCAAGAGCCTTTAACTTATATCAAAAAGGTTTATTCCAGAGAATCTGTGTATATATCTATAAATATATCATGTNACTTATTAAAAATGGAGAAAAAATATATTAATCAAGTTTTTCCTTTGTGTTTATGGGAAATATTGAAAGAATGTATAGATGTACAGTCCCTTAACAAATTACATTTAATGTTATAAATATATATATGTATTCATTAAAAAATATTACTTTATCCTGGATTGCAGCGAGTAAAGGTAAGTTTATTTTTCAATACATCACCAGTGGTTAAAACCAAACAAATAGCAGTAGAAAGATGATTTTTACATATTTCAGAAAAACAGGGCCAAGAATTCTTCCATCAGTTTAACCACTGTGCATTAAGGGGGTGTGGGTGTTTATTTTTCTATTTTCAAATGAAGGTATTCTTTGTGGTCGATTTAATAACAAGTATGCAGCAAAGTGAAATGTTGACTTTGGATGGTGCGGGGTTGGGTTTTTTCTCTCCCCTTTGCCAGTACTGTTGTATTTTGGGCTTCAGAAATGCCATGTGAGCAAAATAGTGACACTGTTTGCAGAAGAGCTGCTACAGCTGCATATTTCTTTTGCATCTAACACATTGGAAAGTGCCAGTGATGCCTGATTTTTGGTATTTAGAATGCTGTGCTGTTTTGTTCCTCAATGCCAGATAGCTGTGTAAAAGCACAGGAGTGAATGAAAGAATGTTAGCATGGACCAAGCTGACAGTGGGAGAGGTTTGGGCTGAGGATTTTTTGTGGGTGGGTTGTTTTTTGGTTTGGTTGTGTTGGTTTTTTGGGGTTTTTTTGTTTTTTTTTTTTTGTCCAGAAGACTTCTTTATGTACTGCCAGAAAGAGGCGAAGCAAATTGCATCCTGAATTCTTTCTTTTCATTTTTCTCTGGTGCATATTGCATATCAATGTTGCAGAATAACAGGATGACAGCATCTCATTTAAAGATATTTTTTTCTTCTTAGAGCCACAGAATCCTTATCCTAAAATAAATAATTTATAGTTTGAGGTTACTTCAATGGAAGTTTGAGAAGGTAGATTTCTATAGATTTTTGTTTTGTTGGAATAAAAAAAAAAGAATTTTTTGGTATTTTCTTACAAATGTCTGCTAATTGTGTACATTCCAAGTACTCGAAGCAAAGAGTTTTCCTGTACTGAAAAAAGAAAATGTACAAAACTGTGCATGGTTTTAAATGTTACTAGATATTATAAATATATATATAATTTATTGAGTTTTTACAAGATGTATCTGTTGTAGACTTGTTGACTTTAACATTTCTTATTCAATGCTTATATAGTTTTATAGCCTGGACTATTATCTTTAAAAGCTTAAAAAAAATTAAAAGTTCCAATTTTGTTACATTTTATACTGTTGATGTTACAATCCACAGGTTTGCATAGTGTGATTTTTTGCAATGAGCAACTCTGTTCAGTTTATTTTAATACTGTACTTCTGTGCCTGACAGCTGCAGCTGTCGAAGGTGTGAGATGAACACTAAATAAAACTATTCTGCTTTTGTTAACATGGGAAACTTACTTCTACCGGAAAAAAAAAAATAAACAACTTGATAAATTTTGAGGTTTATTCCCAGTTGTGAGGGTCCTTTGCAAAACCAAGTGTTTCAGGCACTGGGACTTGTAATGCCAGGAAAGTTTAATTTTTATAGTGCTGCTCTGTGAGTCCTGGCCCATTCAGGTTTTGTATTCATAATAAATTTATAGCCATTTTGGTTGAAGGGCAGTATTCTATATCTGTAGTGGGTATATTTATAGCCACACAAGCCATTGTGTGCACAGAGGTGTCAGCCCTGGCTTTGACTTTGGGGGGGCTAAGCAAGGAAACTCAGTAAAACCTTGTTTTGCTGGTAGCAGATGATATAGGGGATGTTGTAGCTTGGGCCAGTCCTACTAGCACTTTCATATAATACTGATTCTTACAGGTGATCCTGTTGAACTGCATCCCAGACACCTGGATCTTGGCATGCAAGTTTTGCCTACCCATGTACATCCTGCCTACAGTAGCAAACCTTTGTGCTTTAAGTAGCTGGGCATGGAATGGCATGTATCCAAGGGGGTTATGTCTGTGGCACTGGGACTGGTGCCAGCACTGTTCCATCCTAGATTTAAAAAAAAAATTAAAATTATATGGGGTTCAGGTAATTTCCTTGCTATTCTTTTAGCTCCATTGTGTTGTGGGAGAAGTCTTGCTACCTGAAATGAGTTGCTTCCATGCTTTGGTGGCCAGCCCTGAGCCCTGCCCCAGCAGGAGCCAGAGGACAAGCTCTGGCCATGCAGGGCTGCAGGCAGAGTGTGACTAAATGGCCTTTTTCTGGCTCTTGAGGAGCTTCATAGGGCAGGGTGGTGAGGATGTGCTCCATTTGCCAGCACCAGGACTGGAAAAGCAGGGGAGAGCCAGATCCTTCTGCAGTGAGCTGTGGCGGATAGCACACCTGTGCTTGAAAGCTTTCCCAATAAAAGTCTGCTGGGCAAACAGAGAGCACAGAAGTCAGTCACAAAGAGGGAAGTCTGTCCTGGTGCAGCGGCTGACCGGCACATGGTGCTGGCTTGGTGTTTGCTTTCCCTCTTGGGTTTCATGATGTCATTCTTCCTCTGCTGGCCTTCACCCACAGCCATGTTTGCTTGTGGCCTAGGAAGGAGAGGGTAATATTTTACTTTAATTGCCCTACAATGCATCCAGTTCTAAGCCCAGCATGAGTATTTGGCTGCAGCATGTGATGTGCATTGAGCAACGCACAGAACAACCTCAAGGAAAATTTGCAAATTTACTTGGTTGGGCTGTGTGACTGAACATTCCACTGCAGCTCATCTCCCCTTCAGTGGCTGCAGCCTTCCACCCAAACCCAAAATGCCCTTTACACATGAAAGAGTTATTTTTCAAAGCAAAACAGATGTCTTCTTTCCTCTGTGGGTGACTACACAAATAGAGCCTCTCACTGGCTGCCGTGACCTGTTTCATAGCAACATTTAAATAAATTCCTAAAATTGTGATGTATTTCCACTGGTCATGGCTCCACGGTGAGACAGGGAGGATTGGCAAAAGGAAGAAAAGTCTGAAGCCCTGCAAGCGTCAGTAGGAGAAGGCAGCTAGAACATAACAGCAAAGTTTCCTGGTGGTCAGTGCCATTTCAAACTCTCAAAGGAGGTGTTTCCTGCTGGTGACTCTTCTGAGCAAGTTCATCCCTCACAGGGGCTACATCACCTCCAGAAAAGGGAATATGGAGACGTGTTGTGCTGATATGAAAAAAGATAATAAAGAGTGAATGATGTCTCTGCTCAACACAGCAGTGCTACTAACAGGAGGGCACGGCCAGAGGAGATGCCAGGCACTGAAGAGCTTTCCTGGGGTTTGTGGCCCAGGACCATGGGCTCACCAGAGACAGGGAAAGGATTTGTCACCCTTGTTTATGCCATTCGTCCTGCGTTTTCTCAGGCATGTTAGCTTTCATTTAGTTTCTCTGTTTCATAACCATCATGTTGGTTTTCACAAACAGCATCTCAGGTGTCGGTAACATGTCAAGCTGAAAAAGCATTGTGCCCTGCCCCAACAAGATTATTATGTAAAACCAAGAAAGAAGTCATTGTAGTGTGCAGTGTTGCAATCAGAGCCTTGTGGGGACATTTCTTCCCACACACACCACTGGGTGACCATTTCTGATGGTGCCCTTCGAAGACCAGCCCTGTCCCTAATCTTTTTTTTTACTTCCTTGGGTGGTGGTGTCTGGCAGGAGCAGGGGATGGGAAAGCATGCGCGCAGAAGAGAGATATCTCACCAAATGTGTAAGTGGGATTGGCACAGGAATGATTTTGCTAAAGGCCAAAGTCTGCATCACACTCACCATCCATGTTTGCTCCAGGTTCCTCACCAGAGTAGGAAAAACTGGCATTTCCACCAAGGTGGAAGGACCCCAAGTGGGAGAAGAGAGCAGAAATAAGGGACCAAGCCAAGTGCATCTTCCAACCCAGTGCTGCATTCATATAGGCATTGGGCACAAAATTTAAACAGTAAAAGCAAGAGGAAATGTGGCACCAGGGGACCATCAGGTACCTCCCCACCTCCAGGACACCACAGTGCCCTCCCTACACATTTGCCAAAAAAATCAGGCAGTACAAACTGATATGGGCAGAGCAAGATGGATAATCAGCACATGTCCTCTCCAGTGATAACACACCCTGCCTAGCCCTTGGTGCTGGCATTCAGCTAAATGGCATGGGCACTTACCTCTGGGGCTGCCTGGCCACCCTCTGCACGCTCACTGAGCTGGGGTGGGAGGTGTTACCACTGCCTTACATGCCAGGAAGGCACTGGACCTGGGTTCAGCCAACTCTGAGCCAAAGGCAACATGGATGTTGGTGTAATGAGAGACTTACGGATGTTACAGACTGTATTAAAGGGCAGGTTACAAGCAGGAGTGGTGAAATTTTTGACTCATACCAGCAAAACCTCTTAATAGGAGAGGAGCAGAACCTGAAGAATGGACAGCAGAAAACCAAGGCTGAGAAAGGCAATGTAAAACACAGCACATCCCCTGAGGGCTCTGCCAGACTGGTAGAACCAGGGAAAAAACCCAAATGATTTTTTACAAGTTCTCAGTGAAGCTGTCTCAAGGACTGTATGCTTTGGAGAATAACTTAGTGCTCACAGCCTTCACAGACATGGCACAGACCTCCTCAAAGAAGTGCTATTGTGCACTCCTGACATGTTCCTGCACAGCCAAAACAGCTGACTGGACAACCAGGATCCAGCCAGCAGCTTGCCACTTTCCCAGGAGCCAGCATGTTACTCTATGTGGTGGCTCAGATCCTGCCAAAACTGCCCAAACCCAAGAGAAATCATTCCTTGTCTTTCCTGGGTAGCACAGTTTTCTTTTCCCCTAACAGAGATAATAACTAAGTCAAGAAATGAGTCTTTCTGCTGACCTTCCATCAGACACTTGTCTAGTCTGCTCAGCAAGGCAGAAAACACTTTTATTGGTTTCAGCCAACTTTTCCACTTTCACACCAGTAATACAAAGGAGGCAGAGAAAGCCAATTTTCTCTCAAACAATGAATGAGCTTAACTTTGCAGAAGTTTTCAAGCAGACCCTGCTATTAAATCTGCTTTAGTAGTGCTGACAGGTAATCTCTTCATATTGCAGGAGACAGAGATTTGTTTTCATCCTCCCAGCAGTGTTTGTCCCACATCTGTGTCTGTCCCACAGGCAATGGCAGGCCCAGAGGTGATGGTGCCTGAGGCCATTCTGGAGAACCAAACTAAAAGAGCACTGACAGATGCTGATTGCACGTTACAGGGCTCCAGAACAGCCACCTTCCTATGCTGGCGTGACAAACACACATCTTCCACACAGGAAGAACATGCGCTTAAATGCTGCGTTGCATGGATGATGCCCACCATATTTTCATTCATGAATTTCATTCATGCCTTCATGCACCTCCATGAGGGCTGAGCAGTGGGACAGGATCAGCTCTTGAATGTGCCTAATTGATTGTTTGGCCAGTGGCTTCAGAGGACATCCCCTGCCAGGCCTAAGGTTTTGCCTAATAATCATCTTCTAAGGATGTCTTCCCCCATTGGATGGCAGCTTCCTGCCTTAGCAGCAGTTTGGCTTCCACCACACACCTCCTGCCCCAGCCAAGGGAATCCCACCACGGTGACAACTACAGCACCATGGCCCTTGGACCCTTAGGAAGCTGCTGAGCAGGCAGTGCTGAGCATGTCAGCATAAAGGCACTGAGATGTTCTGCTGGAAAAGGCAACATGGAAACCAAAGGAGAACAGGGATGGGCACAGGGATGGCGAAAGCCGAGTCATCTTCATAACAGGAGGGAAAGTTCCCAGCTGTCAGATGGTTTCCTAAGATGCAATACCATTCCAGTTACTTATGAATTCACACACCAGGAATGTGCTGCTGTCAGAAAGGGTCACACATTTACAGCCTGCATGTGAGAATTTCAATGTTGTTGTAGTCTGAAAGTCATCTCAGAGCTCTTATTATACACATAATGCAAATATCTGGTGATATTCTTTCTTGGACAGAAACCATGCAGCCAGCTCTAACCCACAAGAGATGCAGGAGGTAAATTTTAGGTCTTTTTGATCTGGCATTGTAAAATGCTTTTGTGGAAATGCCCTCGTCAGCATATACATTCCTATGGAATGCTTCTGTTGGAGGTTTATGGTTTACACATGCAAAACCTCTGCAAGCACCTCTCAAAGGCATTTATGGTCAGACTCTGGGAGAACACCTGGACTGACAGTGCAGGGTCTTCCTCTTCAAAAAAGCCATTCCACTCAGAATAATCCTTATTGCCTCAGCCTAGGGTGTATAAACACCCAAATAATAAAAATCATCTGCCAAAAAGCCCTTCACAAACTATCCAAAGAAATATTCATATGACAAAAGCACATGAAAATTAGGTAATGCTTTTGCAAGATTTATCATCTTTCAAAGAGCTCAAGAGAGAGGAGAGGATGTGCAATATAGCCCTTCCATCTGGTAAAGCAACTATCAAGGTGTGAAACCACCGTATCTGTCTCCTGGATAACACAGTGACTATTGGATTAAAAAAAAATAATAATAATAATAAAAAACAGATAAATGCAACACACCTTGTGAGGCTGATGCTGAACCAACACTGAGATCCAGACAGGGCTGCTGGCTC
Organism: Hylia prasina; assembly: GCA_013397195.1. Taxonomy (NCBI): domain Eukaryota; kingdom Metazoa; phylum Chordata; class Aves; order Passeriformes; family Sylviidae; genus Hylia; species Hylia prasina. Next base: position 145,827 of record VYXD01010597.1, on the reverse strand, counting down.
CAGGCTGCAAGGGAGGAAGGCAAAGGAGCTCCCATCTCTCCTAGTACAGGCTGAGCAAAGAGGTTTATGATGGATGAGTGGAGCTGGACCTCCTGCAGCCTCATAATAGCAGAAAATTGATGTTTCTCCTGAGATCAATGTCTGTGCAGGGGGCAGGAGGATATACCTGGAGCTCTGCCAGGTCGGCATCACTCCCCTTTCCTCTGCAAGTGTTTTTTTCCTGGTATTAACAAACACATTGTAATTAATATATAGTGATATCTGTATGCTTTCTAGGTACAGTTTCAGCCTAGGAACAGTTCAGTTGTTAGGTAAAAATTCTGGGAATATTGATGCTTTTGGTATTGCTTACCAGTTTTATTGATGTTTACCACTAAGACTAACTCTGCTTTAAGCTGGAGAAAGTCTCAGATGGGCTGAAACATTCTGGGTGCACTTTCTTCCACCTCCACCTGTGCCCCCTAATTGTTAATTGCTTGTGATGAGATTTTTCATCAAAAGGGTCTCAGAGCATAGGAGATACATGCACACTCTGATTTTATCCCAAATTATTATTTAGTTGTGATGATCACTTTTTTTTCTCTTTTAAAAAGTAATTAACAGTTAAGACACCTGAGCCGGTGAGAGCTTTCAGATACCAAGATCATTTCATGCAAAACCCCACTATCAGTTTTCACTCTTTGAGAATGATTTTTATGACATTTTCAGAAATTGAGCCTGCTGTTACTGGATATTCAGAAATCAGAAAGGTAAATGCTTTATTCATTACAACATTACAGAGTGCTGTTGGCGTGACTTTTCCAAGTCTTGTACTCAAAAGTGGAATTTAAGAAATTTTTACAAGGTAGAGAAAGGGCAAGAAATTACTGGCAAAAGGAGTTGCTCTGAGGTTACAGAATCCAAAATAATTTTGGTTGGCTGATCAACAGCTAGTTAATTTTTCTGAATGCGTCACAATCCTCACGTCAGGGTTACAAACTCATATTTGCCTTGCCCAGATCAGTAAGTCTCATGGATTTTATGAACAGAGAAGAATGTACAAACTGTATGAGCCCAGGGAGAGTGGGCAGCTCTCCAAAAGGGAGACACATCCTCATTATTACAGTCAGCCTCAAGGAACCCTGTAAAACACCATCACTTCAGGTGTTAGACAAAATTTCCAGCAAAGCCAATAGAGGTTTGCTTGTGTGGGAGGGACTGGAGAAGCAAGGCCTCTGTGCATGTGTGAGCATGTAGAACAGGGCAGAAACCCAGTTGTTTATGCAACATTAAAGTTGAGAAATGAAGCAGTCAAGCAATGCAGCGTTAGGGGTTAGTGTTCAGGGGCAATGTTGCCTCCGGGTATTTAAGTTTTGCTCATCACAGAAACACTGAGAATGGAAAAGAGCTTTAAGGTCATTGGGTGCACCAGTTAGCCCAGTATCACTGTGCCCACCACTAGACCATGTTCCCAAGTGCCACATGCCTTTTAAACACCTCCAGGGAGGTTTTCCACCTCACTGTGACTCCAAGCAATAACCAAGACCAGTAAAATATGCTACAGGTGGGGTTGTTCAGTGACAAGTCAGGCTGTGATTATCCTGCTAAGGGAAAAATAATAAAAAAAAAAAAAAAAAAAAGGCAACACTTCCATTTGAGACCTCCTTCTGCCCTGAGGAATTGGGTGTTTTGTAGTTCTGATCTGGGATGCTCCTCACAGCTGACTCATATCAAGGCCCCTTTCTGAAAGCACAGGACCACCTGGAAATGTTCCTGCAGTTATTCCCTTGCAAAGTCCTCATCATCCCTCAGGATTCAGCTACACAAGACAGACAGGGCAAGCACAGTTGTCCCATGGCTTATAACATAGCTTTCTTATCCCCCTGAGAAATGAGAATCTGTGGCTACAAAAGGGATGAGCTTCCACATCTCTTTGCCCTTCAAAGTTTCCAGCTTATTTTGCATATAATTCCAAATTATCAAATCTAATTCTGATCTGATCTGTGTTTATTTTTCTTTCCTCAGTATCTGAGTGATATGTTTGGCTCAGAAAATGGACTTAACTGTCATTTCAAGCAACTGCTAATTAGTGACTGAAACCTGACACTTAATTCCAGCCTCAAAGGTGTGAATGGTTCACATTAAATATCAGATGAGGTGCAACATCTCAATTTAGTCCAGCTAAACATTTGCCAGATTCTGTGCAGAATGCACGCATGAGCAAGATACAAACAAGACAGAGGAAATCAGATATCACCAAGCTCTCAGTAACACTCCAAAAGCTCAGCTCACACCATTCATTTTAGGTACCTTGAAGTTCAGGCACCAATGCTGCAGATTTTGGGTGGGGCATCTAATATGCAGAGAGTGGGAAATTCAGCAGAAAATAAATTGTTATCAGAGAAACATTTAGATTAATCGTTAAGTTCTCTATTTTCACATCTTACAGGTGCAGAAAAAGAAAGATTTTGGCAAATTTAATAGAGTACTTAGTAGGGCAATGCAAGTTCAACGAACAGGGACTGTTGGTGACACATCTCCCAGGAACACAGATGTAGGCAGGGTCCAGTCACAAGTGGGGGCACTGGAGGGGCTTTTCCTTTCTCTGGGTAATCTTTTAGGATGGTGCCAAAGATGTCAAACTTGAAAGATGAGTTTCTACAGCTAATTACCATAGTTTACAGACACTGAAGCTAAGGCACGTATTTTCAGAAGGGCTGAGGGATTCAATATGTTGCAAATTAAAGCAACTTGTTAACTATCTAATCACATCGCCGCAGTACCCCTAGGAACTGGGGCATGGGAACTGCACTGGCAGGGAGTGGAGGATTAAATTCTGGCCTTCTTGACCTTGCTTGGGTGAGGTGAAAGAGATATTTCATAATTTTTGACCACCCACTTACAGAAATAAAATAATTACAAGACAAAAAAAAATGGCATTTTACTATTTCTAAATAATGTGGATTTAGATGGCCCATTCAAATGCTCAGGTTTGAAAGTTCTTACAGGCATTCTTCTATTTGACATTAAACCTCACATTAGTTAATTTGCTTCAGAAAGCCAAACACTGTCAACTGAGGGTGGCTGTGAGCCCGACACAGATTATCCCAGTAATCCCGCATCCAACCATCCCAATAATCTCCCTCAGCAGGAAACGCCCAGACGCAGCATTTCAAGGGTTCACTCACATCCCAGCAGTCATTTTTCCTGCAGTCCTGCTGCATCTGTAGCTCTTACACTGGAGCACATCTAACAAGGCATCCAGCTGCCCTGGAGCCAGGGCTTTACCTCTGCTCATTCACCATAAAACCCTGTTGTTCTGTGGGAACATCTGCTCATTTGCGCTCCACCCAAACACCCCACACATTCTTCAGAAATTTTTCTTTCTACAAGTCTGGTTGCTTTTTGCCAGCAGCAATGTACACGTTTGACATGCTAAGAAAAAGTATTTAACAGGAGGGAAAACGCGTTCCACATAAATTATTCTCAGTGCAAGACGAAGAGGAGCAAAGTAATATTGTTGTACTTTGGGAAAGGGTTTGCAAAAGGAAAGGAGCTTAGCTCTGTCAGTTAAGGTGAAATACCTGCCTTTCCCTCTCCATAATATGTTTCAAAGAGCATTTATTGCAATTAACCCAGGTCAGTACTGGACTGAGTGACCATGTGGATGTAGAGCACCCTGGGAATTGCATTTCCCCATGTGAATCCATGATCAGGGAGAGCTCAGGGCATGGATTTCTAGCTGGGCTTCCACCTTGGCTTTTGTGAAATGCTGTGTGGGCAACTAGGACAATCTCCCTAACTCCCTGGTGGTGATCCATCCCTGACACCAGACTGAATTTCCATGGAAGTTGAGGAGTCCTGCTTCGATGGGCATGGCAGAAGACACTGCTGTGCCAGACAAATGCAGGGTATGGGGTTTATAGCAATTTCCTATACTAATAGATCCACACATTCACAATTCCAACCCAAAGAAGCAGGACTTTAAATTCTGATTACTTTTCAGTCTAAGTCAGCAGTTGGACACATTTTTTTTTTAATTTTCATTGTTTAATTAGGAGAGTACCTTCCAAGAGATGTTGACAGCTTTTCTTCACAACACCTAAACACCATGCAGTGTCACAATCCCAGTACCTAAGGTCTCAAAGAAAGGAAGCAAAGATGACAGTTACCAACTCTGCTCTTCACTCACCTTTAACATAATGTAAGAGTATTTTTAAGACAATCTTCAGACACAAAAATATCTGTAAGTTTCGCAAAACTAGATAATGGTTCAGTTCTGAATGCACTTCTCCCTATTTCCTTCTCTCTGACAATGATGTTGCTTTAAGTAGAGCAGTTTTTTAGATTTGTGGAGGTGACTGGCCACTAAAACCTCTGTGAGAGGTGCTATTTCAGTCACTTCTGCGCTTCACCCTTAATCTTCAGCCATATGAAAGCGAGTAATACTTTAATACTCTATGTCTTTTGTTGCTTAAACTTCTCTTGAATGACCCTGTGCTCTTGCCTAGGAACAGGCTGCCCAGTGAAGTGGTGCAGCCACCATTCCTGAAGGTATTTAAATACCTGAAGGTATTTAAAAGATGTGGCGATGTGGCCCTTAGGGATATGGTTTAGTGGTGGCCTAGGCAGGGCTGCATAAATGGTTGGACTTGATGACCTTTTCAACCTAAAGGATTCTGTGATTTGGTGATTGTTCTTTGGAGCTTCATTTTGAGATTGGAGATTCTGTGAGTTCTTCTCATCAAGCTGCAAACAAGAGTCTCTGAGCAGACATGGGCAAAAATCCTTTCCTGGGCTTCTTGGCTTTAATCTCACTATTTTATTTAAGTGTTTGAGCACGTGGCATCCAACCCCTGACCTCTAAATGGCTGCAGTGGCACAGGCTGAGATCAAAACTCAGGCTGTAGACAGCACCATAGAAAGGAAATGAACACAAGCTCTCCAGGACTCAGCTCTGTCCTCCACAGCCCTCTAGTTAAATCTCCATAAACCCTTTTACTTAGTCATTTGCAGAATTACCCATCTGGTCCAAGAGTTAAGCTAAAGGGGTCATTTCTTGAGTCACCTTCAGCTGGCTACTCAAGAGTTGCCTCTGGTGGGATGCTCAGTGTCAGGGAGGTTTGGTGGACAGAGTTTCTGTGATACCTACTCAAACTGCAGCCATGTGCTTCCTCCCTTCACTCCTGCAATTTCAGTAAATCCAGCTTGATTTAAACTCTCATAATTGTGCAGTGTATTTTCATTTAAATTCACCTCCAGCCTCCTACCAATTAGTGCATCCAGGCATAAGTGATGGCAGTACCTCAGATCTTGCTGGACTGCCTCACTTGCAGTTTCATCATCTTTAGCTCCTAAAATGTTCCAGGCCACTGCCTGAAGCTGAGTGAATGAATATATTCCTCCCTCAGATTCCAGACCATCCCATGAAAAGTCCTTTGTGATCAAGGACTGCCCTGGAACAGCTCCATGTGCACAGAAGCCCTCCAATCACCCTCAGAGCATCTCATCAGCCTCTGGGACTCTCAGAAGTGGTTCCTGCAGGAAGTGATGTGCTGACTTTGGCTTGCAGGAGAAAGTTTAGAGTGAACAACTGCTACTGAGTTGTTTGAATCCAGTTCAAGTTCCATCTCTGTTGTGCCTAATAAAATTCTCGATATCTCTGTAAGATTAAATGGACAATTACACACGGATCTCTCTGGCCTCCCTAGTACCAGAGTGGTAATCACAGAATCCCAGAATAGTTTGGGTTGGAAGAGACTTTAAGATCATCTAGTTCCAAACCCCTCTGCCATGGCCAAGGATGCCACTGAGGAGATTGGGCTGCCCACAGCCCCATCCAACCTGACCATGAACACTTCAGGGATGGGGCAGCCACAACTTCTCCATCCTGGGGAATGTTAATGTTTCAGCCATGGGCTGAGTTGACCAAGTGACAACTGCTTACATACTCCAGATAAAGTAGTGGCCCTTGTGCATGTCTTAGCCTCAGACTTTGGTGAAAGAATTTTCAAAATGCACTTTCCTGGCTCAAGATAGAGGATTTACTAAGTTCCTTAGATGTGTATACATTGCACAGGGTCAGGCCAGCAAAAACCATCAATGAAAGGGCAAGAACGCACTTCTCATCTCCTTACTTTGTGCCTACAATGACTTTCACCATCTTCCTAATGCCTGTATCTCACCTATCCTGATGTTGGAAAAGAAATTGAGGGAGTGGTAAGTTTTTCTCCAAGTTCCCCCACCTTTCCCACCAACAGTGTTGTTGAGGTAAATGGTTCAATGCCCTCCTTTCTAACAAACATCTCTGTAAAAGCAGCTGGTACTTACAACCACAATGAGCACAGACACCAGCTAGAGATGAATCATTTATGTACTCTTTAACTTGTCTGGAGCTACAGATTATGTCTACAGTGGAAAAGTTCATCTTGGAAAAGTTCATCTTAGCAAATATATTCGTTAGCATGATTAGATCAACACCACCACAATATTGAATTTTACTTTGCCTTTGGCAGCAGCAAGGACAGCTGGGCAAAGCAGCGTTTAACACAGTGCTAGCAAAGGCATGTCAGATAACATCCTTTCCAACACAAGGCAGTCTCCCACAACAGACAAGCCATAGCAAAAGAACCAGTTTTGGTGGCCACTGAGTAAATGAAAACCTTTCTGAGGTTATGTGTGGGCTGGGTCAACACCTACCTCAGTAGGAGCCTCTCACAGCAGAGGCAGTTCCATGCAATGGCACCAGCATCAACAGGAGTTCTGCAAAGTCCCAGGAAAATTCCACAGAACTGGACATTGCTGGGAGTCCTGGACTGTCTTGGGAATTTCTGGAGGCTGTTTTCCAGGTAAATTAGCAATACACAGTCCCTGCAAAGGGCTTATTGGACCAGAGCAGGCTGTGCTTGTGTGTGTGCCACAGCCATGCTCACAGGCACAGCTCTCCTCCCTGTGCACTTCCCCAGACCTGGGGCAACTCTGTGCACCCCAGCACCCATCAAACTGCTTTCCCAAAGCTGATGCTGTAAAGGCTTCAGCTGCAAAAGCTGTCTCATGTTACTCACTGGAACAGCACACACTCCCTCTCCAGTGGTTACAGGCACTCTACCTGTGCAGGCAGGTAATAGCTGAGGTGCAAATGATGCAGTTGAATATACTACTCACTCAGGAGTAGTTGCTTGGTCAGAAGGAGCTAACAAACCTTGCTGAGCCTGTAAGATATTTCCTCAAGCTGCTCCTTATTCCCTAGACACATCCAGTGAAAAGCACCTGGTAAGTCTAAATTACACACACCTCCTCTGTAACCCATCTAGGAGATGTAAAAGCTACAAGAGTGCTTTATTGCAGCAAAGAAATTATTCTTTAGCCATAGCAGGAGTCAGCAGAGGTCAGTCAGCACAGCAGCATCAGAGCAGCGCTGGAGAACCAGCCTGTGAGCATCAAATCCATTTGGGCTTCACTTGGTGAGCTACAGACTATGGCAAGGCCAACCCAGTCAATACACAGGCCACCATCAAAGGTCTCTGAAGGTTCCTGTCATCATCTGAACTCCACCTACACAAGTTCACCTGTCACACATCAGGATAAAGGCACTACTGGCTCTTTACCCATCTGTAATCCAGTCCACGTGCTGGCAGAGGGAATCGTCCTGCACTTTGCCCCACCAGAGGATTCCCCAGCCCATGGAAGCTCTTTCCCTCAGCCAGTTTTTCTGGTTTGCTTTGCACTGACAGTGGTGTGGAGCAGCTGGTGTTGCTCCTCTGGCTGACTGACTCTTACTCAGCTGCCTAGGAAAACTCTGCAGTGGAAGTCAAAAGATCAGATCCAGAAAGATTTGCCCTGGCTTGAGAAAAGCCAGAGAGATGGTGCTGCAAAGAGCTTGGGGCAACAGCCTGAAAAGTCCATGTGGCAGAAGTGACCTTTTCCTCACAGGGGAAATTTCTAACCAGCATTTCAACTTTTGCTTTATGTGCCACCCCACGGGCTTTCGTGGATCCCCTAAGCAGAAGATCTGTGCACTGCAAAGATGTGCCTGGATCAGTGCTTTCCCTTGCCTTAGTTTCAAAGGTGGTAAATAAAACACAGTCAAGATTCAATAAAGGACCAAAGACTCTCAAAGGGCCTGCAGCAGAGTGGAGATGGCAGCTCAGCTGGGCACCACTTCAGGAACCCCACCTGAAATCCATTTGTCCTCCACAGCTGAGGGCCTGAGCACACTGCCTAAACACCTACACATGTCATTCACTCTGTGGACCCAAAAAAGAAAGAGTTCTCTCCACTCTTTCTGCTTGTAAACATAAGCAAACCCTGCATTCCTTGTTATTAAAAGACACAAGCTGGTGAGTTACTGCATGGATCCAGCCCCTGCAGGCAATCATCTCCCTTTGCTCTCTAAGATTAACTCTTGTTTACACCTGCAAATCTTTTCCCCCCTGACAGGTATCAAACATTACCAAGAAGTCTTCAGAGTTCTCAAGAGACCAGAGTTCCCAGCCTGCAATGCCAGAAGACAAAGCCAATTTAACACATGATCTTTGAAATCCTGGGGCTTCACAAACCCCCTTATCCCATCTCCCACCTCCTAGCCACACACAGACTATTCCATGATCCTATTCAATGCTCTTGACCAGCAGAAGGCTAATCTATTTCTCAAAGAGCCTGCTGGGCTAGCAGTGAACAGCTCAGAGAGAGGGCTGGAAACCCCCAGAGCTCAGGAAGGGCCAGGAGACCACAGAGCCTGGGGCAGAGGTGGGAGGAAGGAGAAGGATAAGCTGGGCATTTGTCCTAAATGAGCTCTTGGACTGTCCTTGGGTGGGCTCTTGGGTTCTCCTGTGAGGGAGGGCCTGTGCTGGGTGGGGGTCTCCTCTCCCTTCAGCTGTTCTCCATACACATGGATAGGGCAGGTTTACCAGCCTGTGCCACTATTGCCATGCCAGGGGCAGGGATTTTCCCTCTCCAGGTGGGAACAGAATGGGTGGCAAGAAGCCACATGCTTCAGGAGGAGCTTGCAGCCTGAATCTGATATGCAAAATGTCCCCAAGAGACATCAGAAAGTGTCTCACAGCATCAGAAACAGCACTCCCATAAGAGAAAAGTCTTTCCAGTCATAGGTTTTGGAATGATTTCTATCTGCATTGCAATGAATTTGCCACTGGCAGGGGCTGGAACTCAGGAGCTGATGTAGTGCAGGTTTATGGTGAACAAACTCTTCTGGAGCCATAATTCACGTTAATTGACAGGAGCTGTCTACACAGCTGTGAAACATGCACATTGTGGCTGCAAAACAGGAATCCCTGTGAGCATCAGAAAACAAACAGTGCCTTTTGCTTCCAAGCACCATGATTGCTGCTCTTTCTCACATCAAATAAAAACTTGTAGTTACATCCAGATCTGGAATGGCGAGTGAATAGTCAAAGATGTAATTGCAACAAACTGAGCACAGGAACCACAAGAGGAATGTACCTGAGGAACAGCAGACCATCCCCATCCATGCCTCACTTTCATCACAAAACTCACAACCAGAGAGCTCAGGGCAATGAAAATTATCAGGCAATTATTTGTGTCACCCGTTTTCATCACTTCATTTTAAAACAAGGGCCCAAGAGGGCAAACTGGCTTAGCTCCATTGAAGTGAGCACAAGCATCCCTCTAAGATTAATCTGTTTAAAAAATGCATCTGTTCTGTGAATAGATCTGCTTTCAATGGCTAAAGTGGAGTTATAGATGTACATATATATTTAGGAGAAGAAGTTCTGTTTCTTAATGAGGGAACTAGTGAGTGGATGTACCCAAGGATCTTTACTGGGATTGCAGAGCCATGGATAAATTTGTTAGAAATAGAGGTTTGTGATGTGAGATTTCAACTGTTGTATACAGAGGACTTCAAGGCAGCGAGGGAAACACTCTGAAAATTTTCAGTTTCTCAAAATGTGCCACCACATCAAAGCACAGCCATCCTGTGAAGACATTTGGGTTTGACAATGTATTTGGGGGAGATTTTCTGGAATCTGGAGGAATCTGTATCTTAGAGGAATGTGATGGTATGGTGTAGATTTCTTTTAATGGACTTCTTGACCCAAACCCAGTAATGTTTAAAAATTCCATTTTAGAACACCACTCTAAAACAGTTCTATTCTGCTCCTATGCAAAATGAAAACTATCTTTGAAGCTATGAATGCTGAAACAAACAGAGTTATCTGCTTACATCAGTAGCTGTAGGGGACAATGTTAGAAAACCAACTAACCCAGCCAAACCAGTCAATTCCCGCTGCAGTTGTAATTAGAAAAGATTTTTTCCCTCATTCCTTTCCCTCTTAATAGTATTGAACATTAATATCTTCAAGGAAGGATATTGGGAAGCAAAGTTCTCTTTCTAGATTATACACAGTGAATGTTTTTTATTCCACCACCGAACCCATGGATACAAAGCATGGCCTTAAGGAAGGAATGTTCACTGGATTTCTTGTCTCTTGGCAGTGATGAGTGACAACTAACCCCACCTGGCCCCACCTCCCAGATGGAGACCTGTGAAACCCCCATTCCTGGCAGTGTTCAAGGTCAGGTTGGATGGGGCTCTGAGCAGCCTGGTCTAGTGAAAATGTCCCTGCCTGTGCAGGTGGGTTAGAACAAGACAAGCTGTAAGGTTCATTCCAACCCAAGCCATTCTAAGATTCTCTGGCTCTATGATTTCCTGTTGGCTGTGTTCTCCTCCCAGCACAGGCTTCCATCTTCAGCAGAGCTCCCTCCAAACAAGGTGCTGTGAAGCTCCAGGATGGCAAAGCAAGGCCTGGGAGATGTGGGTTGGGGCACGGCATGGATGGGTAAGAGGCAAGAGGTGGCGTTGCTAAATCTGAGACAGTGCACAAGGTTCTACCAGATTTTTCTCTGAAATTAATCTTGACATAGCCCTGCCTAAATTTTTGGACCCCAAATCCAGGATTATCTTTTACATTCCTTTCACATTGTGAGGAGCAGGGGAAGGCCTTGTTATTCATTTCCTAAACTAATAGCAGGGCTCTGCCAATCTCCTCCACTTTGGGCTGTTCCTTATTCCCAAGAAGGGACTTGCTACATAAAACATGATCCCCTGAGGGCTGAGGTGCTGTCAGTGAGCTCACTTCTGGGGGATTCAGCCCAAACAAGACATCATTACTGAGCCTTAACTCATCACTTTTGTTAGCAGAGCCATTCTGCTGGTTGGCCCCTGTGTGAGTAGTGAAGAAAACAGTGATCCATGATTCCTTACCCAAAAAGCCTGGAACTCCTGAGCCTGGCCCTGCAGTCATCACTCCCACAGCTCTTCCTTTACTTACACAAACAGTTCTACATGTGGATGAGGTTGGAGGTTTTTGGGATGAGACCTCAGGTAATCCTGACCTGACCTGACTCACAAAGCAGGAGGAAGGAGCTCAATCCAATTGGCTTGAGAGGCAGTGCACCTTGCCAGAGATACCTGATGCCAGTTTCTGTGAAAATAAAGAAATAATCATCTTTCTGATTAAGTTTAGATACTCTTAGACGGGCAAGGAGAAATGAGTCAAAGCTGAAGACACCATCCCAAAGGAGTAGAAGAGGAAGATAGATGTCAGGACAAATTGTTTTCATTTGGAAGCTCAGCTGAAAGAGGTGTTAAATTGCAGGAGGTCGGTGTTTGCAGCTAAGGGCCCTGCTTGTGAAGCTTTCCTCTCCCACCCCAGCCCGGGTGCTAAGTGAAAGCAAACAGGGCTTTTCACTCTTTTTGAACCTGATCCTGCACTATTCAAATCAGCCAGGCTTTGTTGTGAGCCTCATTCCCAGGTGGGGAGGGAACACAGCCCACAGCACACTGCCTAGTCTGATGGCAGCAAAAAGAGCATTTCTGAAATGTGTCAGCTAAAATATTTGAACAAGCAGGTTTTCAAATCCCAGTGTGGACAGAAGGAGCTGCTTTTTAGCAGGTGTTAGCAGGAAAAGATAAAGCTGCTTAGTTGAAAATATGTCATCTTTCATTTGGAAATGTGTCAGTACAAGTGTGTTAGCACCTTTGTGCCAAGTCTGGACAAGCCCTGGAGGAGGAGAATGGCTGAACTAACAAGGAGAGGGAGATGGAACATCTCTGGAGGCAGCCGGGTACTTTGGGTAGGAGAGAGAAAACAGCTATCCTCTAATGGGAGCATTTTTATAATCCAAGGGATTTAGGAGCTCAGAACTGCCAGCATTTTACACCTTCCCCAAAGTCTGAGGATCCTGTTTGAGACAGGACACATGGAGATTTTTCTGCATTAGGATTCCTGAGGCTGATGCTACTGTGGGTCCCACTGGGTGCTCCAGCAGTGGGACCACTACAGGAGCCAGAGCCAGACCCAGACCCAGAGAGGAAAGGGGTCACCCCTCAAGAGCTCAAACTGATCTCTGCCAGATCCTGCTGCTATAGCTCCTTTGGCATCCAAGCTGTCATTTTGGATCCTACAAAATCACAGCAAAACCCAGCCCAGGCATCTTCATGTCTCCCATCAATATCCATAGCAGAACTTCAAGCACAGGGTTAGCTTGGCTGGATTTTCTCTGTGCATAGCCCCACTCACTTGGAATTTACCCAAGCAGCTGCTGATACAGCCCCGAAGAGACACAATAAAAAGGCAGGGGAAATGTACAAATTCTACTTAATATGGAACAAGGGATCAGTTAATCTGATCCCTAAGGAACTCAAATATATTTATTTTCAGGACAGAGTTCCAAGAAAACAGCTCTCCTACCCTGGATCCACACTCCCTCTGTGCAGACTTGCCCGAGTACCCAAGCTAGTTCTCAACCTGCTGCTTGCAAGCAGATTTTGTATATTTTGAGCTATCTCTCTCTTTGGCACAAAAAGATGGGTATGAACCCAAGGCACAGAGACTTCTAACAGCAGCAAAGACAGTGTGATTTGGAATGCTCTGATTTCTGTTCTGTTTCCCGTGGTTCCACTCCCATCACAACAAATCCAGTGCAACACATCAAGCAGGGGATTATTAAACACATTCTTGAGGTCTGATTGGAATTACAAGTAATAAATGGCTGAAGTCAATGCCCCCAATATCCAGGACAGATTTCTAGAGCTTTGTCTCACCCCACAGACACAGGAAGAAATATTTAACTCAAGTACAGACTGCGCAGAACTATGAGAATGTTAGTCCTGATAGTCCTCTGATTATTAGCACAGCACTGATTACTGTCATGGCAGCTTTCAGTTCAGCTTGCTCCTCCAGGTCTGCACATTATGTCACTGTTTCCCAAGAAAATGCATTGCAGATTTCCCTGCTTTGCTGCACAGCACTGCCAGGTTTCCTAAGCCTCCTCTCCATCCCCAATTCCACGAGGATCTGGATCCTGCTGTGCCAACCCCACACTGGGGCAGCTGTAATTGTGTTGCCACAATATTGGATTAACAACAGGGTGATTCTGAAGGTACAACTTGTTTTTAATTTCCTATTTGATGAACAAATATTTGCTGAAATCAATTATGTTTTTGTCATATTTAAGAGGATGATCAAAGTTCTGTTACTGTGCATGCCCAGAGCTATCTCCTCCTTGAGTAAAACAGGAAAAAACAATTTCCTGTGCAAATCCACTTGAGATACACAAATTCCTTGAGCAGGGAATTGTAACAGCCTGAAATGTCAGGGCAAATTGAATGTGGTGTGCATAGCAGCCACTGGCATCTTCACCAAAACACCAAGGGAAGCTCTCAACACCATGGCAGGCATGGCACCACACCAAGAAATAAAAACTACGATTTGGATGCTTCCTCAGGCTGAGGGAACTCAAAGGCATTGCTTCCATGAGTCTGCCTCATCCACTATCCTGAGGAAAAGCCTAAAGGAGAAACATCCAGCACAGGAGTCAAGACCTCTTTGTGGCCAAGAAGTTCCAAGTGACCATCACAAAAGACAGCAGAAAAGGGAGAGCTGCCTGCAGCTTCATCACTGCAGCACTCAGCCCAAAAGGAAAGAAAAATCAAAATAGTTTTAAAAATCAGCCCTTAAGGAAATACGAGATACCCACAATTCTTCATACGGTGGTTTTAATGGAATGACTCAGACAGACACCAAAATCTCCTGAAATATTTTGTAAAGGTAATGCATGGAACAGTTTTCAAAGAGCAGGCAGTGAGTGTACTGGGTGTTTAACCTTTTTCAGCAGGTCTGATTTCCACTGCTTTTAGGACTAAAATGTAGTCTAGAGAAGCAAATGAAGCCACTTCCAAAGAAAACCCTTCTTCCTGGGACTATGGAGGGCCAATTCAAACAGCTGCAATGGCAGCAGTGTCACTGTAGAGGCACAACAGGGTGGCCTGGGGGACCAAGCAGAGCAGGGCCAGGCTGGACATGCTGGCTTTCCTCTGCCCACAGCCCACACCTGGCAATGGGTTCCCCTGAGAGCTCTGGACAGGTCATTGGTGACACTGTGAATGAGAGGAGAAAAAAGTCTGTGGTTACCCCCGAGCCAAAATTGCTTTTTCTCTGCATAGGAAAATTTCTCAGGAGTTTTGGAGGAATGGGAGAGGAGAATCATGCCATCAACTTGGGCCCAGATGAAAGAACACAGCAGTGCAAGCTCAGCCATGGATCCAGGCCAACATGCAGGAGCCTACAGAAGCAGGAGATCTGAGTCTGAGCACAGATACCAACCTATCAATACATTCATGATGGCAAAAGACCCACACCACCTTTGTCCCAAGCATGATGAGACACTCTGACCTCCTGCACTAGTTCAGCATGTCCAGGCAGCCTCAAACACACTGAATATATTCTCAGTAGAAGAGAGCCCCTCTTTTCACATTTTTAGCTTAAATGCACCATACAAATAGTGAGCTTCACACCACAATCCATGGCAGGAGTTTCAGTTACTCACCCCAAACACCAATCCCACACAGGAGGTCACACTGGTCCTCCAGAAGTCAAGTGACTCAAGCAGATAACAGGAGCTCCTGCCCCTGGGACATGCAGCTCTTCTGAGCCATGTAGGGGCAGATTTAAATATGTGGAGAGGGAAAGACAAAGCCAGTGTGTCATCTCTGTGGCTCTGTGTCAAGGCAAAGCAGCTTGCCCATCACTTTGAGAAGGGGCAAACCCTGTTATCCCACCAAGCTATCCCAGGTGCAGGATGAGCCTCGTAGGGCATAACTGAGCAAGTTGTACCTCCCAGAGTAAAACTGAACAAGCCCTTCAGATACTGTGGCCTTTGTGTGGCTCAGTCTTTTCCAGTGACTACATGGTGCAAAGAAAGCAGGTAGATTGAGGGTCTCATTGCTGTCAAGGCAAAGGAAACTTACAGGGGCTGAACAAGAAAAATGATGCAGCATGAGTTGTTTAAAGCAAGGATCACCTTTATCCTTTGCTGTGCAGGAGGGCTGCAACTCCTGTGGGGAACCATAATTCAATAATTCTACTACAGTACAGGGGACCACTGTTCCTGACTGACAAATATAAACACTCATGCAATAAAATGAGAGTAATAACAACCAGTATGTCCATTTTAAGGAAACGGAATGAGATATAACTCATTTAATCTGAATATCAGCTGTTTCCACTGTTTCCTTAATAATAGAGTAATTTGTCAAAGGAAATTAAAGAAGTCACATTTCAGAAGGTTTTATGGACACTGGATAAAAGAAAACAAAATAGATATTAAATAAATTGTCGTATTAATAGAAGGGAATGGAGGGGTTATTTCTTTTTTCATCCCCACTTTCTGTGCATGCTCAGCCTTTTACCCAGAGGGATTATCTCTCTCTTTCCATGTTAACATTAAAACTGCATACTTCTCTGAAAGATACAATTCAGTGAAACACAAAGTACTGAGCTTAATACAAAAGTAAACGGATGAAGTTCTGAGACCTCTGTATTTTATAGGGGATGAGACTGGATGATCTAATGGGCCCTCCTGGTCCTACAGGGTGTAACTCAACAATGAATGACTTTTTAGAAGGGATTTTTATTTTTGGATCCTCTGCAATTTTTTTTGCATCTTTCCTAGGAGATAGGAGATTTGTGAGACCAAGCTGAATTGAAGATCCATATTACAACAAATAAATAAATATGCAGTGCTTTTGCTGACAAATTGAGGGTATCATGGATCAGCAGTTTTATTATGGTCTCAGAGAGAAAAGATCAAAAGACAGATCAATGCATCAGCTTTTAGTTGGTTTTAGATGGCTTGCTAAGGGATTAGGAACTCAAAGGATTTCCCTTCAGTCTCAGAGAGTTTCCAGAACATGTAACAGTTTTAGGTCAAATTATAATAATTAACTTGAGATAGTGTGTTGACTGGAGAGGAACTATGCCAAAAATGATTTTGCACATCACTAAATACTGATGTTTGAATTCAGAAGGGAAACTTGCTTTAGCTCTCCCACAAGTTTATACACGTTCAACCATTAAAAGTGAGGTTGGTTTTTGCAAAAAACAAGAGCTGAAAGTTGTAACGCTTCCCAAGTCAGATGGGGAATAGTCCCAAGAGGGATGTATAATGCAGCAGAAAGAATGTTTAAAAATACATGGGATCATGCTGCTGTATGGAGATCCATGGCCTCTTAAAAGTCTGATAATTAATTAGCAGCAGGAGAGTTAATCAGCGCTTCTGTGTTCCTTACAAGATCTTCAGGAAACTGGGAAATGTAAATGCCAGGGCTTATTTTTAGTAGGCAACTCATCTTTGATAATGAATAGCTGGACATCTGGCAGGAAAAGAAAATACTATCTCAGCCCAAAGTTGAAGTTCTGCATTCTTATTAAAGACCAGCTGTATCTCAGCCAGGTGGAATGGCCTGGCTGCAGGAGTCACTGGGTGATACCACACAACCTGCATTAGATAGAGAATTAGGCTGTACTAAGAGGAGAAACAATTTTAAGGTCACATGTAGCTGCTTTTTAAATAGAGAATATCCTTTTCCTGTTGCTACATACCCTAATGAGCAAGCACAGGGGAGCTCAGATATCTGCATTGGCCAGACCTAAGTTGATTCAATCTTATTTCAACCCACATTCCTCAAACTTCCAGCTGTCAATACCTCCTATCACCCCTGCAGGCTGCTTCACCCCTTTAGAGGAGATGAGGGAGGCAGCTGGAGAAAGTCATTTCATTAAAAAAAAAAAACCCACCCAACCCAACAAACAACAAAAAAAAAAAACACCACCAAAACCACCACAATAAAACACAAGAAACCAAAAACAGGCATCCTGGCTCCAGCTTGAAGAGTTAGACAGTCCAACAATCGCTGGGTCAATTCGCATTAAGCCGAACAAAGAGCAGACGGCATGGAGAAGATGAGTTAAATGGCTCGGTGGCTGCTGCCTGTCCCTAATTCTCTGTTGACTTTCTCCAGCGCCTTGTCACAGGGGGGCTGCAGCATTTGACCCCCGTTTCCAGGCGCGGGCAGGAGCTGGGGACACATGCGGCCGCGTTAAATAGGCGGCTCCGGTCCCGCATGCCCCGGCCCTGCCATGGGTGACTGCTCTCCCAAGTCAGCCTATCAGGAATTTATTGCCTCTTCTCCATCACCCGGCAAAGAAACTGTCTCACAGATGTTGGCATTGTAACTCATTCAGTGTCACCGTGGGGTTCTCCGCCATTGTGTCCCCGCACAAAGGGGCGGCATTCAGGGCAGGGCACGGCGGGGCTGCGAAGGTAGCCCGGGGCCGGGGCTGCGCCGAGGGCTCTTTGTTGGAGATCCCCGGCCGAGGGTATCGCCTGCCCTTGCACTCCCCTGCGCTGGAGGCAAGGCCCGGAGAGGAGATGGCAGGAAGGAAGGATTTTCTGCCTTTTGTGGGCTCTTTCTGTGCTATTTTTGTTCTCCGGGACAGCTTTTGTTGCCCAAGGTAATGATCCTTGGCCCTTATTCATATCTCTGCTTTTGTCCGGGGGCCTTTGTAGGCGATGCGCTGGGGGTGAAACCCAGACACAGCACCAGGGCCAGCCCCTGCTATGTGCACAGCTATAAATAACTAGCTGCGAGCTATCTGCTATGAAATCATCCTTGTCAGAGCATTGGCAGCAGGTTGTGTGGAAGGTTTCACCGAGACACAGCAGATGCGGATCAGCTCTGGAAAGCATCCCCAAAACACACCCCACTGACCCCAGAGGTGACCCCAGGGTGATGAGCAGCATCACAAAGGCTGGTCAGGACAAGGCTGTCCCACAGCCATGTGCTGGTGTCCCCTGGGCTCCTCTGAGTGCAGGCACAGTCCTGTCTGTAGGAAATGAAAAAGCAGTTCCAGGAATGATATAGACCAAAGCAAAATGCTCCCCTCGAATTTCTGCCGAACCCCCCGGCGTGGGCTTGATATTTCTGAGCCTGAGAATTGCTAAGCTTTTCCCAAGGGAATTTTTCAATCATTTTCTTTTTTCTAGATAACTTTGTGTAAATAACAAAAATTTATTTTCTCATAGTTTTAAGTAAACAATGTTCTTTTTCCATAGTGGACCTCTCTCCATGATGTTGTTTGGTATTTTCTATTGCTTGACCAATGGAGAGAGGTCAATCCTATGGACCAATAATATGCCTTTTTAGCACAGCATGTTATAAAAAGGCTGAATGAATTGTAAATAAAGCCTTCTGATTCTTTTCTGCCTTCTGACTGGAGTCAAGTATCTTTATTTCGTGTCTAATTGCGACACACTGGGATGATGCTCTCACCCCTTCTGAGTGCTCCTCCCCTGGTGCCTGCAAAGGGGTGAGATGACAGGAACACATACACATTGGTCTTTAGGCACACTCATATGTAAATATATAGAATAAATATAAAAAGTAAAAACAGCTTCAGTCCTTAAAAGAAGAGGAGCTCCAAGGGCNATATATATATTTATATTTATTTATTTTAATCTCCCATCCATCAGCTCAACAGCAAAAATGGTGCCAAATGAAGTCTTTCCACTCATGCAATTTTTGTGGTCTAAAATTCACCACGTGTTTAACCACGACTCCTTGGCCAGTCCCTGCAGCACCCAGGTTCCCAGGTGGTCTCCCATCCCAGCACCAGCAGAGCCTGCAACTGTTTAGTTTCTAAACTCAGGGCAGTCAGGCCAGAGTGGATACAGGCCAAATATAATATAGACACATACAGGCCTATATTATATAAANAGTCAAGTATCTTTATTTCGTGTCTAATTGCGACACACTGGGATGATGCTCTCACCCCTTCTGAGTGCTCCTCCCCTGGTGCCTGCAAAGGGGTGAGATGACAGGAACACATACACATTGGTCTTTAGGCACACTCATATGTAAATATATAGAATAAATATAAAAAGTAAAAACAGCTTCAGTCCTTAAAAGAAGAGGAGCTCCAAGGGCTCATCTTTCCCTCCCCACCCCGTGTCAGGACCAGTTGCATCCTCCCCACACTCAAGCCAGAAAGGCAAAATGCAGGGGACAGCCAGCTCCTCACTGGAGCCTCCCCACATGCCCAGGGCCAGCTTTGCTCTGGATCCCTACACAGTTCTCAGAGCTCCCATCGGGCTCCAGACCTGTGAACAGTTATACAAGTTCTCACATGCATACTGTTAAGCATATTTGTTCTTATTTTTTCAGGTTCAAGGCCTCAGAGTATAAGCTCTGGAGGGTAGGGAGGCTCTGCTGTTCAGACATCTAAGCNCCTATATTATATAAAATACATACATACACACACATATATTTTATGTATATGCATATACATATGTATATAAAAATATATAAACTCACACACAATGTGTGTGTTTAAAATAGAAACCCCCAACCAGAAAATAAAATATTTTACTGCAAAGTGAATGGATTTTTTTTAATGCTTAGAAAAACGTGTTAAAATATAACTACTGACTGCACAAAAAAAATTATTGTCTATTTATATCACTTCTGGTAGGAAAATACCTTTTGGAGTGAAATATTATACTTGCTACAGAATGGGCCTAAGTCTTCATGGCCCACCAAGCTGTCCTCAGCAGCAAACCTATGGCACAGAGGGTCCAGAACACTCATGACCTCGCTGAATGCAAGCTTGAAAATCAAAACTAAACTGGAGCACACGAAGTTCACCCTCCTGGTGGGATCCTTTTGTCCTCATGAAAGTGTGGAGCCAGGCAGTTTCCTCTGAGCTTGATCTGGGGAAATGCTTTCCCTCCAGATCAGCCCCTTTTTTCAAGCTTTCTCTTTAAACAAGTGCCATCCACTAAGGAGAACTGCCTGATGTGCCCACAGGCAAGGTGACCTCCTTGAGTAAAGTACTTCTCTGGAGGTCCCAAGCTGCTGTCCATGATGCTTTTGTTGGAAGGGGGGACCACGGTGCTTAACAGACCCTGTTTGATGGACAGAGCCTGGTGAAGGTTGGTAACCCAGCCAGGAAAGGGTTCTTGGCACAGGTAGGCTTTGAGATCTCAGACCTTCAAACAAAAGCCACAGAATGTGTGGGCAGGTTTCCTGAATCACTACACCCTGTTATTAGGGCATTCAGCTGGGAAGAGGAGAGACCTGGACTGTTCCACTGGCAGTTTAATTATTTTATACAAATGGGAACATCTTTAAAAGTTTCAGAGTCTGGGAGAGGCTTTGAGAGCTTTGTTTGGACATTTCTTTGCAAAAAGCAAGTTCAAGTCCCATCAGGCAGAAGAAAATCACTCATGGGAGTCTCCCATATCCCACATGGATATTGTGTAGGCCTGGGCATGGGGAGGAGTGAGGAAAGCACAGTGTTACTGCTTTCTCCAGCTCTTCAATGGACAGAAATGATTATCTTTTCTTGTGCATCAGACCAAGTTCAATCTTTGAGCCTCCAGCCATAACAGACACCTCTAGTCCTCTCAGAAGTAACTTCCAAAGGTGATGGCAGACGCTTCTCTGAGGTAGTGAGTGTGATAAGGGCTCCATTAAGCTTCCCCTGTGGTCAGTGGCCAGAAATGGGCTTCTCCAGAAGGCAAGCACAACCACTGAAGGTGCAAATTTCCTTCCAGAGGGGTGTGTCTCTTCTCACCAAGGGAAGAGAGATCCGTGGCCGCCAGAATACAAGGAACAGAGTGCGAGGAACATGCTCTGATGCTGAAAAGAGAGATTAATCAGATGGTTTTGGTTGGAAATGAGCAATCTGGACACCAAATCTCAGTGTTTCTTCTGCCCTTCCCCTTGTGAAATTCATTAATATGACCCTGTACCATTCCCAGTGCAGTGTGTGGATGTTTGGTTTTCCTGCATAAAGATTATTCACACACTGACCCATAACTGGTCAGAGGAGAGCATTAACGTATGTAAAGGATTGAGCCAAGCTCTTGGAAGCTAATGGGAAAGAAAACAAACTAATGTGCTGACATAGCACTTTAATAAGGAATAATCAAGAAAAAGAGCAATGTTAACATGGCTTGAACAATACATTATGTAATGCTGACACTGAAATGCCTGGAAAATGGTGGGAGGAATCCCTTTTCCTCAGAGTTCAGAAGATGGTGCCCTGGACTAGCTGGGAGGGGCAGCCTGCCAGGACAGGACAGGAGAACCTTTCCAACTCTGATGAGTAATTAGTTCTCACTAATGTAACAAAGAAAGCTTTCAGCATTTAGGTACAGGGATGGCACAACCTGAGGAAACAAAAGGAGAAGGCCAGCATGAACAGTCCAAACAGGCCAGTCTGAGTCATTTTGTTATGGCAGATGTATCTGAGATCAACCAAAGGTGATTTGGAGATTCCTCATGTAATCTTATGCAGCAAACCTATCTAATGGCTGTGCTCTGGTTTTGTGCAAGTAGCAATTCATAATTGGGTGCATTGGGAGGAAAAATACATTAAAAATAATTTCATTTTGTTCAGCTGAGTCTGGAACAACAATGTAAATAGCGAGGTTCCTCAGGGGAGAAGTTTTTTAAGCAAATTTATTGAGCACAGCTCACATCAATCAGGTTCCCCTACATCCTTACGAGATCCAGGATCAGCGACTCAGGTTTTTCACCAGCAGTTCTTCCCAAGGACCAACATGTGACCAAGGGTACAAGGAAAGCAAAGAGGTCTCAGCCATCAATGAATGGGTGACAGACTCTCCGTCAGCAACCAGAGCAAACACGCTGAGTTGCTGGAAAGAATCTCACTCACTTCAGTGGTCTTTGGATCCCATCCCAAAGGGAAAAGCAATTTCCATCACAGAAATATGCCTGCCACCAAGCTCATTTATTGCTCCTTTGTTAAATGTGCTGTAAAGACTCACATAATAAAGTTCCAGAAATCATCCAGTATCAACAGGTTTCAGCTGGAGAGATTAACCAAAGCACAGGAACTTGGAGAGCAAGTGTATTAATGTCTCCTGGCCACTAAATCTTTCTTGTCAAGAAATAAAAGAGCCAAAAAAAGATAAATAATTAGGAAGTTAGAACAATGACTCCAAATCCCAGAAGGGGTTCACTAATTGTTTACAGAAGATAGACTGCAATGAAGGGATGATTAGAAATATGTCAGCTGCAGGACTTTGATAGCAGCAAATCTGTCTTGGCAGGGGGAGGAACAGACTACAGAGAGGAACAGCAACAGCAGTGAAACAGGCAGAAGGCAAAACCCACAATCTCACAGATTTTGCAGCCCTGCAAACATCTACTATAAGGGTCCAAATGCGAGATGGCATTAGACATATGCCAGAAATTTTGCATAATGAGAAACAAATTAAAAAGAATTGGACACATCGTGGAGCCATGGTGTTGCCTTTCAAGCCAGCTGGGATCGTCCATCCAGTGATGAAGCAGAGACTCTCCCTGGGAGCAGCACTGCACACTCACAGCTGCTGCTGGAGCAAATCCTGGGCAGCAGGGACCCAGGGCAGCTTGTGCTAGTGCAGCCCTGGGAAGTGAAAGCAGATTCTGGACCTTGTTGGTGTCTTTCATATTAAAGGGCAGGGGACAAGCACAACAGCTGGAGTGCTTTGGAGTGTCCCCTGTGACTACACAGTAATGTCAATCTTTACAATCATTTTCACAGATTTGGGCCAGTGCAATAAATCCAGGGCTATGATGCTCCACAGTCCCTTCTCTTGCCTAATCTATTACCATTTGTTACTGTATAGAGCTTTGCAGACCATTGCAAACTAAGCACAGGACAAGCTTACAGAAGTGGGTGGAGGATGCAGGGCTACTTTGCCTATCCAAAAAGCCAAGACCAACCAGCAGCAGTCTTGTCACGTGGTCCTCTGCCTGTTGGATCTCCCCACCCCAGCTGTGCCAGGCACCATGTACAGAAGCTCAAGGCATCTATCAGAAGCACAGCCAAGCAAACACACACACAAACACCCCCGTGCCAAGAGGCTGATAATGTTTTTTTCTCTCTCTTCCAAGGCTTCCAGATCCAATTGGCTCTGTTTTTATGAAACTCTTTATTTTTCTAGTTTTCAACACTGCAGCCCCTGCCTGAAACCTGCTAAACTATTTCCATACATGCCAGGACTCCAGTGCTAGTCACAGCAGTAAAGTGTGGGCTCTCAGGAGAGAAAGAAGATAGGGATGGATTGTGTTAAATTCTAACAGGGTGCTCCCAGGAGTCCTCTGGGCATGGATCCATGAAGCTTGTTGCACCCCAGCCTGACCAACCCAGCCCATGGTGTGCCCCATCATGTCCCCCCAGACCAAGCAGTCCCAGGCTCTCCAGTTAAACTGGCCAGACAAGGCACTGTGCTCTCTGTTGGAGCCCCTTCAGCCACACAGACCTCATAGCTGGTACTGGGAATTTCTGCCAGGGACTTCAAAGAGGGCAGGATTCAACTCATTTGAAGCCCAGCCCCGTTCCCTGTCCTTAGGCGAGCGGAGGAGCCATGAGAACAGCTCAGAAACCTCAGCTGCTTCAAAGCACATCTGCCTACCTTGGGAATTAAGTGCCCTACAAACACATCTCCCCCCTGCACCTGCAAAGCAGTGGAGACTCTTGAGAGTTTGTGCTGCCTGAGATGAATGCCCATGCCCTGTTTGCCAACTGCACAGTCCTCAGATGTCTGAATCCCTCCTATTCCACATCCCATCCCAGCTCTTCCCACTGCATACTGCCACAAAAGCTGTGCCAGTCCAAAGGCTTTACCTGAATAAAGCATCATCCTGTCTAGGATGCACGGCCTGAAGGCTCTGCTTCCCTGAGATCAGTGGTGGAAAAACAGCACAGAAATATTTTAGTAACATTATGGCAATCTCCTCTCAATTAATAGTTTATTGCAGTGATTTGGCCTGTTTGGCTGCTTGTAAGTTGTCACTATGAAGTCAGTGTCCCCCAAAGGGGCTCGTTTTTCAGATGCTTTCCCTCCATGCAGTGTTCCTTCTCACATCCTGTCCCACCCAAGCGTGAGGTCAAGCAGCGTCACCATTTCCCTGGGAAGTCCATGGGAGCATTTTACAAATGAAATTATATGATGCCTAAAAATCCAAATAAAACAGGACGAGGGGCTATCCTCCGAGCACCCAGGAGAGGCTGGACAAGCGAATGCTCTCCTCATCCCAAGAGGATGAGTTTTGGGAACAGCTCTGTGCTTATGTGCTCCCCAGATGGTGCCAGGAAACCATCTTGGCCAGAGTGAGTTAATGCAGACCAAACCTGTGCCGAGGCATTTGCTCACACTGAAGCTGTGGAATGGTCACAGGCCAGGGCAAAGGCCATGGATTGGCCATTCACTTCCACCAGTGGCCATGGAGCAGTGGGACCTGCCCATGCTGACCTCATGCTGCCAGGGCAGTGCGTGACCTGTTGGAGTTCAGAAAAGCAAAGGCACCACATTTGCTGTAGGAAAAAGGCCCAAAAGGAAGTTCTAAAGGAGTCCTGAGACACTTCATGACTCCTTGGAGGAGCTGGTCAGGATGCCACTGCATGAGGCAGCATGTAGCCTTGGGGAAATCTCCCTTTTGTCTCTGGGGCTCTGTTCCCCATCTGTCCAGTGGGAAAAACCAGCACATTTCCTTCTCACAGGGATTGTTAGAGTCGTACATCAAAGAACACAAGGTGTCCAGGCACTGTGGGGATGGGAACCACGTGAGCACCCAGTCTGAGGTGGAAACACAAAGAAAGGTGTTTTCAAGAAGAAATAATCCAAGTCATTTTTGTCATCTCCAACTTCAAAGACAAAAGCTCCAATATTTTGTCTGCTTGGAAAGTGGAAAAACATTCTTCTTGTCCAATACAGATCCATGCCAACAGCAGACAAAATTTTGACCTACTAAATTAACACAGTTTTTAATTAAGACTCCAAATTTCACCCATAGTTTTTAATTAAGGCTCCAAATTTCACCCAGCCTGGTTTAGGGCATGTCTACACAGATGGGAGCAGACACACACGGGCTCCTCTGTCTGCCTTCCAAACCTGCCTGACTGAGCTGGCTTCAGCATCACACTGAGCTTGCATGAGCTCTCTGGCTACTTGAGGGGAGCTGAAACAAGCTCCCAACAGGCAGGGTGGAATATTTAAGCCCAGCACTGCATGAACGTGGCTTCATGGCTTCTTGATGAAGCTGGCTTGTGCCCAGCTGGCTTGCAGAGCAAGAGAGTTCACATCTGTTTGCATGCATCCATCCATCCAGGCATGGCCTCCTATGCCTGTTTTCAAGTTTACTAAATATCTTTTTCTTTGGCCACTCACTACTGGAAGTATTTTCATGACAGCTTCTAGGAACTGCAGTTTTCCATTTTACTGTTTCCTTGTACTGTACAGAGCCAAATTACTGTGGTATTCACAATAATCAGTAAAAAATCAGGAATAGAAACATATATTATTATAACAGCTCAAAATAGCAACAAATTAATTACATTTGCAATGGTGTTGTTTCTGATAGTCACAGGTGTTATTTACAACACAGGTTTTATTGCATATGGAGGTATATGCAATGATCCATTATTTTGTCAAATTCTTCTAAAAATAGCACATTCATTGATACTTACTTCAATAAAATACTCAGCCAGAGTCAAATCTACAAGACATGGAAGTATCCATGGAATGGATGCAGTCACAGGGAAATAAACCATTCCCATTTCATCTGTTTTAATGTGCAGCCAAGTTCTGGATAAGCATACACATGAAACACAGCTGAAACAACCTCAGCATTTACTATGATTAGTTTTCAGCACAGGCCATGGATATGTTCAGAGTGAACCCAGTCATCGGGAAGGAATCCTCTGGACACGGAATAATAGGAAATACACAATGTGTACAGAGGAAAAACCTTTTCAAAGGAACACAAATAATTCAAAATTTGCAGAGACATAATTTACAGCGAATGAAGTAATTCACTCAGGGAAGGAAGAAACTTGCAATAATTCATTTGAAGTGGCTTTCTTTGCAAAAACACTGTCGAAGATAAGGCTTATCAGAGGTGTTCTTATAGCTTATGTGTGCAATTGAAGTAGTCTGTGGAGTATAAGCTGGCAGTTATTCTGACAGAAAACATACAAGCAAATTAAATAGATTTAACCATTTTCTGTCCACTGCTGGAGTAATGTGAGTGCTCCTTGTGACTCTCAACCAAAGTTTTTGCTAATGACATTGGTATTTTGATAATATTGCCAGGAAAAGACAAAAGTATTGTTCCTATACAAATAACACTGTCACCAAAGAGAGAAATTATAAGGAGAGGCTGCTGGAAAAAAGAAAAGCCTAAAATGAAAAAACATGTCTAGTAGCACTATGACTTTCTTCTCAAAAGCAGCATGTGCAGTCCTTTATTCAAGGCAGCCTCATAAACCCAAGCACACCGTCATTCCCAGGGTACAGCAGCTTTCAGAGCAGTTTTGTGAGCAGGAGACTGGGTAGATTTGCCAGTCAAACTGGAATGTTTTGCTGCTGGTGTCAGTGCCAGAGAGCAACAAGCTATCACCATCAACCTTCAGCCCTTGCAGTAACACAAATAGGAATTGCAACAGTGCATCAAAGCAACATCCAGCCTGTCACTACTGTTGAAATGAAACAGATGTTTCATAGAATGATAAACAGAACAAGCCCACCAAAACTCTCCTGTTTGATATTCCTCTTGTAGCCTGTATCCCTCTGCTGTGTGCCTGTACTATTCAGCCTACCAAGACCCTCTAAAATCGGTAGGAAGCCTGCAGAACTGACCCTGTTGGAGATCCCCCTCCATCCTCACATACTGTGTGGACAGGAGGTAGGAAAGGTTAATTGCTTGAGCATCTGTGTAGGGGCAGGAGGGGTTTCTGCACCACCAAACCCTGACACAGCCCCCAGGCTCAGAAAGACAAGGAAAATGAGATTTGCTCTTCTCTCACATTTGCTATGGTCCATTTCTTGGACCTTAATCCAAGAGCTCTCTTCAGAGCTCACAAAGAAATAAATTAACAAGGCTGGACACTGCAGCTGCCAAAACAAAAGTTTATTCCACTGTCATGAGAACTAAAATTACTTATAGGCTCAGCCAAAATCTTCTCTAAGCAGACAAATTTTCTGATCATCTGTAGAGGAAAATACCCCACAGAGAGGACTGTAACTAAACAGTTATTCAGGTTTAGCTGAAAGGATTTGTCCTGCAGACAGTATTGATTCTTTTTTGGAGTTGATGTGCCTTACAAGACTGAGGGTTTGAAGGGTTGGGGAGGAAGGTGAGGAGAAGAACTTGAGATGGTTCAACCAACAAGATGACATGGGGAACTGCTCTATATACTGACAGAAGCTTAAGGTAAAGTAATGCCTCCTACTGGGATATGCAGTAGGTTTGATGAATTTCAGCTTTTGGCCTGGGACACAGAATAGTGGATGCAAGGGAATGCATAAATAATGCACTTGCTTAAACCAACTTTTCCTCTGTGGAACCACTCCTTTGGGTGTCTTCTGGGGACAAGAAGTATAAGTGGTATCTGTATTTTCATTAGCTTCACTGTACCTTCAGTCATGTCCTACATCTGTATTTCACCTGGGTATCCCACACAGGCTGAAGCCCACACAAGCCCAAGCTCAGTAGTTGTTTTAATTGCACAGATTCCAGCTCGTGATCAGGTTCAAGACAAGTTTTGGGGAGCAAAGATTCCAGAGATTCCAGTGTGTAACCACTCACAGCACAGACA
Organism: Hylia prasina; assembly: GCA_013397195.1. Lineage (NCBI taxonomy): Eukaryota > Metazoa > Chordata > Aves > Passeriformes > Sylviidae > Hylia > Hylia prasina. The sequence continues at coordinate 117,853 of VYXD01010597.1, read as the reverse complement.
GCCTGTCCACAGTGTGCTATCCAATCCACCACCTTTTATTCCTCCATCAAGGTTAACCAGTCTCGAGGACCCCAATAGCACCTGCCACTTGGATGACTAGAAAATAGAAATCAATCTGCTGTTGTAGAGCAGTAGGACACATGTTTGCAGACATTCAGGTCTTGCAGCTGCCATATAGAGGTGCATACCCAGATGAAGAAACATAATTTGTTCCCTGCACCAAAGCATGGTCTGCTCTATCCTGCCTGCTGAAGGGACACAGATGCACTGAGGACTTCTACAGGGCTGTCAAGTGCTTCCTGCTGCATCATCTTAGTTCCTGTGGCCCAAGCAATTGGGGCTGATCCAGACACACTCTCAACTCCTTTGCCACATAAAGGGACATGAAAAGAGAAAAGCAGATAATGTTGTTTCCACAGCACTCCCACAAGCTTTTGCAAGAACATGCTGTAAGTGACTGTTAGTTTGGATTAGTTCATCAAAAGACCTTTGTAAGATGCTCATTCTTTGCACATCAATTAAGAGTGGCAAGAGGTGGATTATTTTGATGCTGTATTTCCTTTTGAGTTTGATGTTTGTCCCCCACGAGCACGTAAGTATGGTGAGAGCTGCAGGTTCTGCAGGTTTTCCCACCTTTTAGATAGGTGAGTAGGTATTTGTTGTCAACTATCACCCAACCCACAACTGCCTTTCCTTTCTGCCTCTCAGAAAACCACATCTGTGCCTTCTCTCTCTACAGTGTCTTGCAGTGATATCTCTGACAGCTGAAGTTATTACACTGCAGAAACAATTCTGTCCTTTCTGGAACTGAATGTGGCTCTGCATCCACTGTCAAGCTCTACACAAACCTTCCTCCAGGATTAATTCCACTAGAAAATACCTGTTGGCAATTTCCTGTCTGCTATCAAGCTAGAAAGTTTCACCATGGTTTTGCCAGGAAAGTGTTGTCTTTCCATCCATGGACTCTAACCATTGCCAACCACCCTATCCTATCCTATCCTATCCCATCAGCCAGTCCTCTCCAGATCAGGAAAGATATACAGTACTCACAACTGGAATACTCAGGGTTTTTTTCATGCTCCACAGTTGCCAAAATAAACTCTCCATGAGATAGAGTCAAAAAAATTACTAACAGAGTGAGTTATGCTCTGACTGCTGCATTCCTCTCAGCTCTCCCTGGGGCTTGCTTGCTGCACAGCCCTTCGAGGAAGGATTCTGCATGCTGAGTTTGTTTGTGTACCCTTTTCAGGATTTAACTCTAGCAACACCTTAAGCAGCTCATGAATGAATGGGTGGATTAACGAATACAAAATATGAGCAAACACAGTGTGCTCAGCACAGCTCCTGATTTGCTTTGTCCCAGACTTGTTGGGCCAGGCTGAGGGGCAGGGGGATGTATTTGTGACCCACCAGGCTCATGCTGCACCAAAGCATGCACCTTCCCATGGATTTTGAATACCCCACTCTTTCATTTTACTGAGCTTTTCCTTACTTCTCTTTGCCTGCACTGAAAGGAAAACCAAAAACTCATCATGATCATGATGCTCCCTTTTCTTCATCTTCCCCCTCCACCGGGGTGAGTCCCCTCAGCCCCTCTCTAAGGCATGTGGCCAGCACCCTGAGCTGTGGGCTACATGAGGCCATGTTACTCATCCCACTCACATTCTCTGCCTTTAGTCTCCACCTCATTCCCTTCCCTCACCTCTATTTGCTTTCTCAACTGATGAAACACCTGGAGCAAAGCTCTTCCTCACCTACAAGGGCCCTGCTGCCCCTCACAGCCCAGCTTCCCTAGCAGTGGACATTTGCCAAAGCAGACAAGTGGATTACCTGGTGTAAGAATGAAATTGCAGCTTGCCTGTCTCCAGGGCTGGCTTGGAGGGACAAATCCTCTTTTCCCCTTGAACTTGCCTTAAACAGAGGGTTGCCTATTTCCATGGGGAAAATGGTTTTTTTGCTTTTAGTGGTTCATGAAAACAGTTCACATCCTCTAAAGTATTAGGGTAGTTGTAACCGCAAAGAATGAGATTAGTTTTCCATTAAACACCTTTATGTGTTATTTTTAGGAGTGGACAGCACAACCTATATAAAAACTGAAACCACACAAACATCATCTTTCAGTGTGGAAAGAGGAAAAGTTTCTGAGCACACCACAAGCCAGAAAAACACTCTCAAATTAAATGGAAAGACACTGGATTGTGCAAGCACTTGGGAATACCCTGGATATCCAGTCACCATGGGATAAATATGAATTGGAACCCAGATCAGTTTCACCAAATCTATAGAGATCAATCAAATTAACTCCTGAAATAATTCTGGGCTTTGAACATGAGATAATTAGAACCAAAGCAAGCATTTTATTCCTCAAAGCTCATTTCCTTCAGCCAACAGATCTTCTAAGCCCAGGAGCAGAGTTGCACCTGTAGTGTCAGTGGCTCTGCTAACAGCAGCTGGGTTAAGAATCCATTTCTTGAGAAAACAGCGAAAACTTTTGACCTGATAAAAGATTTCTGCTTATGAAAAAAAGTACCTTCAGCAACAGCAAAAGAAGTTCTGAAGATCAAAGTAGTGGTTTAACAGCATGATCTGTGCTGAAGCAACTCTTTGAGTTGTCTGAGGATTCTAAGATTTGCAAAGCTGAGCTAATTGAGGTAAGCGACAGCACAGAGAGACAAATCACTGTCACTCCAATGGGCACAGGGGGGTTACCTCAGGTGTTGAAATGCCTGAAACTGTCACTGGCAGAGGACAGAATACAGTTTACAACCCTGCATTTTAGCCATTAAATAGAGCAGTCGCATTACTACCCTGGCTCTCTCTGGTATGATAATTATACCGTGATATTTGCTAGTGGACCTGACTTCAAGAGGGAAGTCATCCCAAGTTTCCAGTTGTAACTATTTGCAATCTGGGATCCAAGCAGGTGCCCCTAGCAAAGCATCTTCCTGTAAACTGAGCCAGAATGTTCCCACCAAGTAAGTTTAACCAGTGTGTAGGGACTGTAGAAAAGCAAAATTAGAAACTTAACCAAGGCAAACAAAATGAATGGCAGATAGAAAATAAAAACAAATATGAAGGTCTAATTTTACGTATCACTGGAAAATTCCACTAGCTCAAATGTCAAGATCTTTATATAAATTCAGTGAAAGCAACAAAGGGCTGATTTTCAAGTCTGCTCTCACTGTTTTTACCATCGCCATTTGAGCATCTTTTATTTGGTTTAAAACTATGGCACTAAGAATACAATAAGCCCATGAAATTAATTCTGACTGGATTTGATATACTAGAAAATATACCTGGTGCAGACATAAATCTGTTTTATTACAGCAGACTGACGTTAATTTTTATTTTAATGCTCACACACACACATCAGTGCCTTGCTGAGCCTCAGAGCAGGAGGTGAGGCAATGCCAGTTCTCATGGACACAGGATATAGAACTTTTTACACTATGTGAACCAAATTCACCAGCCACAGAATAGGTCATAGAAATAGTTTGGTTTGGAAGGGGCCTTTAAAGATTATATCCAACTCCAGCAATCAAATTGTGCCTGTTCTTCCTTGCTGACATGCTAATGGTAACCCAAACTTTTGGGTTGTACTGACAGAAATGAGCTTTACCAGTGCCACAGGGCTGCCAGACCTCTTTGGGGCACCACAGACCTGCTCCTGCCTGAGATGCATCCAAAGGAAGAGTACAGGCACAGGGAAATTGGGTGAGAATTTCCTGGTGTTAGCCTTTCTAATATAAATTACAACAATTTGAAAAAACCTGAGCAATTGATGCAATCCTCCAGTCAGAGTTTTGGCTCATGGAACTTGCTAGCTTTGCAGACCTGAAAACCAAATAATGAAATAAAACCTTCAAAAACTCATGAGGCCAGAAAGAACAGCAATAGTTCATGAAATCAGGCATGTTTGGCCCACACTTCAGTGTGTAAAACCAGCTGTGTCTGCTCTATCAACATTCATGAAGGAATCATAGGAAGTAATAATGGGAGAAAAGTTTCCTATCTCTTGTTAGATGCAGAGATTATTTAATAATATTTAGCTTAAACAAGTTTACACATATTTGTGTGCTTTTTTTCCCAGTCTGAAAACAAGCCCAGAAAATTTCATCCGAAAAGCTAAAAATTGTAACAAATTGCTAACCAAGTTAGAATGAAATCCATTATACAACTTTATCTTTGTTATGTTAATTTACAGCTACTATTCCCTTAGGCCTAGCAGAATGCCAGACTCTAGTCTCTTATCAGTCTTTCCCCAGGACAAGAGGTTCCTGTGGTCCCTTATATTTAGATAGCATGCAGAAGTGATACTGTGAATTTTGGGTGAGTTTTGAAATCCTGCATCTTCAACTCCTTTCTGTAACGTAGTTTAGAAGAGCAAGAGCCACCAGACTGACACTGCATGAAAGTTGTCTTTCCCTGAATTCATGGGCCTTGAATAGATGTGTAGGCACACCGAGGCATGGTGTGAGGAGCTGCATAGAGAGAGGAAAACTGCACCAGTCAGAAGCATACAGCATGTTAGGGATCAACTACATACTTTATACTAACATTCAAACAAATGGATCTTGTGACATAAACTGCTATGAGGGAAAAGGGGAGCTGGTTAAATCTATGCAAGGTGTCACATTCTTGGAGAAAAGCAAATTCTGGTTGTCACAACCCTCCTGGTGCACTCCCAAAGGCTTACCCCCATCACCCTTCCCTGAGGGAATTTTCCCATGCACATTATCTGGGCTCCTGTTTCTTTGTCCACCAGAAGCCTCGTGTTCCACTTGCTGTTCCTCCCTTCCCTGGCAGCAGAAGGAGCATTTTCTACCTGTCAGATGAAGGTGATTTGCTCCAGGTGGAGGGTGTAACAGGGATCCTTGGCCCATCACCTGATAGCCAGCAGAGGCAAAAATGCTCTGGGTTCACCTTCTTGAAGGCATTTCTCCCCCAGAAGCTCCCACCAGGTGTTTCTAATATCTTTCTTCTTTTTATGAGCACACATTTGTATCCATGAAAAATGAATCCAAATGTCTGTATGGAGCAGGGTGTAAGTGAGAGGACTGGGAGTGGGAAGAGAAGGGCAGGTGTGGAGCAAGACCTCAGTGCCTCACCATTCAGGGGGGCAGAGAGTTAGCAGTGTCTTCAACATCTGTATTCAGCAGTGTGGCTTCCTCCTGAATCTGCAATTTACTTGGGGTTGTGTGGGAATTCTCAAGGGACACATTTTGGAAGGGTTAGTGAACAAGTGTGAGCAGCTGTACATGCTCACTTTGAAAGATTATCCTTTCCTGTCCAGGACCTTATACATATTTAGATTTAACTCTATCTCATCATCAACTCTCTGCTACACAGGCATCCCTCTCTGGCTTTAAAATGACCATTGGCTGTTACATAAACACTGGGTTGATTTTTGCAAGCAATTTAACTAGTTTCCCTGCCTTTTTTCCTACCTGTCGAACACAAGAGAGTTCAGCAGCAGGTGCCTGACCCCACCTATTTGCAAACCCACATACACAAATTCCAGCTCACATGCACTCAGCATTGCTCCAGCCAACACCTCATGCAGTCTCTATGCTGAGTATTTCTTCCATCTGCACCCCCTTCCCTTAAGCTGAGGCACAGCCTTTTTTCTGTCCCTCACAGTGAGCTCTTGGTGCAAACTGGCTCATCAACCAGTTACTCTTCCTGCTGGTTGCCCCTGAATAGTTGTGTGGCCAAACTGACAGCCAGCTACTGCTCATCCAAAGCATGTCTCTCAGATAGCCATCAAAGACATTTAAATGAACTTTCTCTGCCCAGTACTCCATCACCAATGCCAGATGAAGGGCTGGGTTGTTTTATTTACCCTCATTTCAACGACCTACCCAGGACCACCAGATGACCTTCAGCTGTGATAATGCCACAAAAATGGCAGCATTTGGAACTACACACATCTTAAAAGTAATGAATGAAGACTTAAAATAGACCTATTATTTTTCACACTGCTGTAATCACACCTATATCTCTGTGTGTCTGGGACTGAACAATGAAATATCAAACCCTAGATATTTTGAATAGTATAGACTATTTGACTTGGAAAGGACTTAAAACAACTGTCTAGTTCAAGTCCCTGACCAGCTCAGAGCTGATATCTGATTGGGTGCTTCTTTTGTTTCCTTTAAAGCCACTTGAACAGGAATTACAGCACTGTACTCTCTACTGCACTCTCATCTTGCAAATACTTCACAGCCAAGCCCAAGAACATTGCAATTCCCATCACCATTGAGCACGTGCTGTGCCCACAGTAGACTGAATTTCATGCAGTCATAGAATCGTTTGGGTTGGAAAGGACCTTAAAAATCATCTAATTCCAGCCCCCAGACGTGGGTAGGGAGATCTTCCACAAGACCAAGTTGCTCAAGGCTCCATCCAGCCCGGCCTTGAACACTTTCAGTGATGGGACAGCCACAGCTTCTCCAGTGCCTCACCCCCCTCACAGTAAAGAATTTCTTCCCAAAATCTAATCTAAGCCTGCCCTCTTTCAGTTTAAAGTCACGTCCCCTTGTGCTATCATGCCATGGCCTTGTCAAAAGTTCCTCTCCAGCTCTCATGGAGACCGTTTAGGTACTGGAAGGTGCTGTAACATCTCCCCAGAGCCTTCTCCAGGCTGAACAACCCAAGCTCTCTCAATGTCTCCATAGCAGAGGTGCTCCAGGCTTAGAACATCTTTGTAACCTCTTCTAGAACTTGCTCCAACAGCTCCATGTCCTTCTTTATGTTGGGGGCTCCCAGAGCTGGATCCCACCTGAGACCCAGGTGGAAACTCAGCTAAGCAGAGTAGAGAGGAAGAATGACATTGGGCTGTACATTCTATTTGTGGACTTAAAAACAGCATTTTATAGGAACTGTGGAAGGTGAGAGCCTGGCAGAAGACAGACCCAGATGCAGTGTTCCACGTTTAATCCAATAGCTCCTAGTGTTGGCGGGCACAAAAAGAGATGTTTCACCCCAAATGCATCATGGCCCTCAGGAATCCCAGACCTTTGGGGCTCCAGCAGAACACTGGGACCATCCTGCCCTGAAGCTCAGGATGTAACATGAGCTAAGCATTGCATAATCACAGTAATCCTGGGAATTTGTCCCGATTTACTCACATGAAGTGACTGGGCTGCACTTGCACTTGCTGCAACTCCCCAGGACAGTGGAGGATTTGCTGCACACCAGGGTTTGAGCTCTTAATGAAAAAGTGAGCCCAAGGCCAGCCTGGGAACAGCATGGTCTGCTGGTCTTTAATTTGTACACAGCCCAGCACCACACAGCACAAGGAAGGAGAGTGGATCCGGGTGGCTGCCTGCCCCCATGAGAAAGATCTGCCTTGCTGAGGAATAATCACATGAATATTCTCAAATTTTAAACCAAATTCTAAACAGGAGTCATCCTTTCTCCCTCACACACATCTACCATTCCATTAAATTTTTACATTTTTTTTCCTCTGCAAAATATACAATAAGGCAAAAAAGTTATAGAAAGAGGTTTTTCTTAAGAAACCAATGCTGTGTCATTTCCTAGATTGCATTCTTTTCTTTCTCTCTCCTAATTCAGAGAAAGCCACTTTCTTATCCCTTCTGTTGCCAACCTCCTACTTACAAGAGAGCAAATCCAAAATAAACTCTTTCATTCCAGTGAAGATACATTGGAATTATTTCAATATTACTCCAAGTATAATTTTTCCCTGATACTCCTTAACCACTGCACAGATTCCTGTTATGCACTCAGATTTCAGTTTCAGCCTGTGTCCAGCCCTCTTAGTAGCCCAATTAATGTCAAAAAAACCTCAGTTATACTAGAATTTAAAGAAGAAACAAAGGCATTGCACTACCTCATCTCAGTTAATAGTTGGTAGTCATCTGAAAGAAAGTGTAAGGCTTTTCTTTCCTTCAATTTTTTTTAAATTTAGAAAGAGGTATTCATTAATACATTAAAAAAAAAAAAAAAAAGAAATCCCCAACCAAAACAAAACAAGAAACGAGATTCTCTATAACAGCCTTAGATTTTAGCTTTATTTCCTAGCTCATGGCAGTGTGATGTGGGGAGATGCTGGCAACTGGACCAGGCTCATGTGAGGATAGTGAAAGAAACATTATTTTTTGAGATGTAACTTCTACATTTTGGTATCCTCATTTTAAAAGCATAGCTATAAAATGGAAACATTTCCATAACAGTCAAAATCCCAACTAAGAGGATGTTAATTAAAGGCTTTAATTTGTTGGTTTTAACCTTTATCATGAAAAAATATTTTTAAAAAATCAGAGGTAACAATTCACATGACCATTCAATCTAATATATTCAATTTTTACCACTCTGAAATTTCCTGTAAGACTATTAAGACATTATTCATTTCTGTGTTGGCACAAAGCTCTGAAGCCCTCATTTAGTTCTCTTGTGTAAAAGATTAAGTACTGAAATTTGTCCCACTTTTTATTTATCAGCACAATACACTGCAAAGCACACAGGATACCAGCAAAGGCTGCATTTCAGCCACATGTGATCCCTATGGAAATTGGGATTGCTTAGAAGGACATGTACCAACACACAAAGAGGATTTTTTCTTCCTAATTACCCGCCCTCATGCGGGAAGGCAGGGTGTGTATATCAGTAAATCTCTGAAGTTTGGAGGAGAGGTAATACCCAGGATTAAAACTGTTACAGACACGTTATTTCTTGCCATGCAACGTGGAAATATCAAAGTTCACACCCTGTTTTTTTGGAAGATCAAACTGAGTGGATGGCAGAACCTGCCTGGCTAAAAGGAGCCAGTTTGGGATTCAGGCTCACTCACATGCTCACTATGCTGAAGAACTTGAACTGCTTTTTTTCCACCAATTTTTAACTTTTCCAAATTATGTCGAGGGCATGACCTAAAAAAACAGCAATTGCAAGGACACTTCGCCACAGTGAGGATGAGGAAAATGGAAATGGAAATATCTCTCTGAATGAGTGATGGGTGTTTTGGGACATGCCCTCAAAGCTCATTCCCTGATGCTCCATTTCCAGCCCTGTTCCTCCCAAATCCCATCCAAAGCCTGGGCATCACATACAGCATTTCTGCATTGCACTGTGCAGCCTTCCTCAGTCTCAGAGAGTTTTATTTCCCCTTCTTCCCCAGGCTCAGGGCAGAAGAGCAAGGAGCAAGAGCATGTGATCAACGGCCTCTTGCCTCAAAATCTGTAAGTTTATGTCACTGAGGCCTTGGTGCATAAAAAGGTCCTCCCCAAAAGACTGTGCCGCCTGACTGACCACCACAGTGTGTCTCCAGAGCCATTGTTAGTCCTCTTGTTTTGCATTCACCATGGTGGCACACATGATGAACAGCTAAATGCTCAGCTTTGGCCGGTTCACTTGTCACTTATATCCATTCTCCACATTTTCCCTAAGAGCTTGAGGGGAAGGTGAGCTTTAGTCCATAACACATGGCTGTGCAGAGAAATCCACATCCATGGAAGTGCTGGGTGTGGTAACTACCTGAAGCTCTCCTGAAGCACAGTCTCCCCACCTCATCCTCATATGTCTCTCAAATATCTAAGACCTTAGGTTGAGCGGGATGTTAAAATGTGAACATTAGCATTGATCCCTGTTTGAAACCATATTCCTGTCCCAGCCTGCCCTCACAATCTTGCCAGCTTTGCAGGAACACTGTGTCATGCAACCAGAATTCTAAGGAAGGCTCCTCAATGGTATCTGTGGTGAAGGTGTGGGATGGAGTTGCTCTGATGTGTCCAATCTTCCCAGGAAATTAAGAGACACCTTTATTATTTCTTTTAGTCTAGGGTATCTGTAGGGTTCTCTTATCCTCTTCTTTCCCTTCCCACTGAACCTTAACTGGCAGGACAGGTCATGCTGCCATGTCCCTTTTGTCTTCAGAAGTGTTGCAGCCCTCTGGTGCTTCTGCATCTCCTGCACAGAACTGGATGTCTTTAAGGTGTTGGATAAATTGCTGTATCTAGGGTGGGAAAGAGAGATGGCAGAGCTCAGGGCAGGGAAGGGAACAGGAGTCACAGGGAGGCTTGTTGGCTCTTTCAGACGGCAAATGTCACCAATCAAACCAAGCAGCAGAATAAAACATTTGCCTTGCTGGATCTGTGCCACCAGAATGGACTTTTGTGGGTGAGTCCGAGTTCAGGGGAAGGGTGAATAAAGCCAGGGCTGGCCATGGCTTGATATGCATTCCCTGCATCCCCTGCCTCAGCCTGCCTGGCTCCCACTCCTTCTGCCAGGCAAGGACTCTGCTCTACCTCCTTGGAAGAGACAGGTTTGCCTGGCGTGCCCTGCCCCTTTCCTGTGCCTGAGAGAGCCCCAGTGAAAGGAAGGTGTCTGTTGGGTCTCTGGGCTCTCCCCTCCCCTGGGGCAGTGGAGACTCGTTACTGCTCCTCCTTCTGGCTTGGCTTTACCAAGTTCAGCTGTCTGTGGCTGTTATACTCCAACGCATTCCTCTCTGCTTGCAGCTGCATCTTGGTGGACTGGAAAAGGTTGTGGATGGCCAGCTTGATAGTCCACAGCTTCCCAGTTTTCTTGGAAGTCCTGTTCTGGATGTCAGCCCAGTGAGCCTCCTGGAAGGAGAGGACACATGCAGCATGGGGACATGCCTCAGCAAAGGTGATGCTTCAGCCCCAGAAACCCTGGCTTGGAGACCCCAACTTCCATACTCCAGACTGGTCTGCCATTCATCCTTCTTCAACCCCATGGAGGGGGATGAAATTAGGAATCTCTTCCAATCCCAAAGACTTTTACTGGACTCTGCCATGAGGCCATGGCTGAAGGATGAGCCATCAGCCAGTCTTGATAGAGCCAAGCTTGGTGATCTTCCCCTGCCCACCCCACAACTCCTTACCCAGAGGGGGATGTCACTCTGAGCCTGGTCAAGACGTAGTTTGAGCTGCATCAGCTCATTTTTGTACTGAAGCATCTCAGTTTCTTTCTCTGCTTTGTACTGCTCCAGGAACATCTTGTCTTGCTCAGTCAGTTGCTTGTGCTCCTGCTGTGACTGCAGAAGGTCCCTCTGTGTTCTCATCAGCAACTTGTACTGTGAAGTGACCTCTGAGATGTCCTTAAACTGCAGCACAGGGTTCCTGGTGTTAGTAACTCTCTGCCCTCCCCTGACCAGCTGCAGGTCTCATGCCATTTGGCACCCTGACCTTACCAGGTCCAATGCCTCTCCCTCCTGAAGGCTTTCCCCAGTCTCAGATGTTCTGGGATTCTGTCCTTTTCCACCAGACTATTGCCCCAGTTGGCTCCTGAGCATTGCCCACCATGTTGTGGGCTCTCACTGTGCCACACCCACAGCTGTCACTGCCATAAGCAAGGGCATGTACTGCACCTTTTCCCCAGGTGAGCAGTGCTCTGATAAAGCACAAAGAACAACTGCAGCTTCCAGAGCTACATCCCCAGGACTTGGGAGGCCACAACTGGGGTGGTTGGAGTATGAGTGATGTCCTGACATCCTCGAGAGAGAGCACAGCTTTTTGACAACTACCTGGGGACACTGTGGGCAGGTTTTCATTTCTCCAAAACCATTAATCTGACCTGAAACAGTGACAAAAAGGTGTCCCCATTTCCCCCCAGCCCCGAGCTTTTCCCCCTTCTCATGGTTTTTCTTCGCTTTTCTCAATCTTCCACTTGCTGTTCTGGTTCTCCTACTGTAACTCTACTCCCTGTGGCTTGCCTTGGTTGCAGGTTGGTTTTTCCACACCATCTGAGGTCTCTGGGTTTGAGCAAGTGTCCAGTGTCCTGGACTTCCCTTATCTTTTCTAGTTTTAGCATTTATCTAAGGCTCTCCCCAAGACCATGATCTCACAGGTTCAAACTCACCTGTGAGACCTTCACCACATCTTCCAGGTATTGCTTGAAGATGAAATATTTCTGCACTTTTTTGCAGAGTTTCCGGTGTTTCTTTCTGAGGGTTTCCAGTTCCATCTTGGCTCTCAAAAGCTCACCATCCTTTTTCATCTTCTCCTCTCTCTGTTTGCTGTTTATCTTCAGAGCTTGGATTCTTAACTCTTCATGTTCCTGGTGGTTTCCCCCAGCAGCACACAGACACACACAGAGAGAGGGAAAGGAAGGCAAGGTAAGATGGAGCTGGATCCCTTACCAGAACTGGTAGGACATACCTTCAGAGAGGAGACAGCAGTACTGGACCACCCTGGGGACATTTCCTCTCCCTGTTTCACAGGGCCTTCCCTCTTGCCTTGACCCTTTGGTCCTGGAGACAGGTACCTGGGATGGCACTCTGAATTTCAGACCTGCTTGGATCTGTCCCCTGAGGACAGCTGAGAGTCAGCAGTGGGGGCAAGGCTAACACCCTTCCTGGGGGACATTTTGGGCCCACAGGAGATCACACTGGTGTCACTATTTTAGACCACAAGCGACACAGACTCTGAGAATCAGAAGGCTAAAAATGACTATTTATTTAAGGATGGTGTCTCCCTTATATACTATTTTACACAGACCAATTTGATTGGTGAAACAAAGGCAAACCTTTTCAATCACATTGGTCAAACCAGAGGGACATCAAGACGTCCCTCCTGCCAGAAAGAATGAATAACGTAAAGTACTGTTACAAAAACATTCATCATGTTTACCAAGATTTCCTGGGAAAGAATTTCAGAAAAACCAAAACATCAGGCCTGGAACCAGGGCTACATACTGGTACAGGACAAGCTCTTTTCCACACAAGACCTATCAGGGCTTTCCATGTCTGTGGTACAAAACCTTGTGCACTGCCAGTCCTGCTCCTCACAGTCTCCACAGGAGACTTGAACAGGAGTGCAGGCCCAAGACCCTCTTCAGTAAGGGAGGGGAGGAGTTGGTGCTGCAGCTCCAGGTCACCTGGTGTACCTGTACAGTCCTTACAGATCTCTCCACATGGGCTTTCAGCTGGGTCCTCTTGTCGTGCAGGTCCCTCCACCAGTCAGTGATGACTTTAATCCTCTCCCTGAAGGCCTGGCAGCACCAGAGTGAGGGTGATATGGCTGCCTGCACCCAAAATCTGTCACCTGCCTCCCAAAAAGCCTCCCAAAAGCCACAATCCATCCCAACCATGCCCCAGCACCCACCCACCCATCTTTCTCACCTCATCTTTCTCTGCCAGGGTCTTTTTCATCTCTTGGGCTTCTTTCTTCTTCTTCAGGAGCTGAATAAGCAAAGATTGGGAGCCCTCCTCTGTCGCTGTGAGTTCCCTGCCCCAGGAGTTTTCCTTGAGGTTACACACTGAGCAGAGTTCTTTGGCAGGGTGTTGGATTGCTCTGGGTGTTGGACTGTGTCCTGGGTAGGTGATGGGGCACAGCACCCCAACACCATTTCAGATCCCATGGCAGCATGGCCTCCCCACCCCTCCCCAGCAGGAATCCCCCTGGCAGAGCAAGGGGATGTTACAGGCAGGAACAGAGCTGGAGAAGGGGGTGCAGGAGGAGGCAGAAGTGATGGGCATAAGGCATGGGAGTCTGCCATGGTGAGGGATGGAGGGATGGAAAAGGCAGAAGAGGATGCAGGCTGGTGGAAGAAACCCCTCACCTGAGCAAGGATGGGAGTTCCACCTTGCACATCCTGAGGAAATAAGCTGACATCTCTTTTCTCCAGGTCTCCATTGCTCCAGACACCAGCAGGAAACAGAGAGCCCAGGTCCTGCTAGCACTGCTGCTTTCCCAGCTCAGCTGAGGGGCTGCCCTGCAGCCCTGAGGGCTCAGTGTGGGAGGCACCAGGCAGGGGCTGAGCCCTGGGAGCCTCTTGCCTCTGCTTTCCTGGGACCTTCCTTGAGCTATGGCCTCTGCAGCCCGTAGCTATTCCAGCCCTGGAGAGAGGCCCTGTGGCTACTCCAACCTCCATAACAGCCCCTTGGGCTACTCCAACCTCCTGAATGTTTACTTGGAAACTTAATGGTTGCTGGGCAACAGAATGTTTACATGGAGTCAGGGGGACTGACCACTGTGTCCAGGACCAGGAGTTATTTAATTCCCTTTCTCACATTTCTTTGGGTTCTTCCTGTGTTAAATTTGACCTCTGCTGGGTATTTCAGTGCCCCTGACAGCCACATCCCCCTGTCCCAGCCCTCAGGGCACAGGGCTTGTTCCTTCTCTCCCAAACACCAGATGGACACACCATTTACAGGCTCATCCTTGGGGGTGTGTGACCACTGCACTGCCATGGAGTAAGTGCCCTTCCCTCACAGCTCAGCTCACTGACATCAGCTGCACAGCACTGTCCCTCTCCAAGCAAAAACATCCCCTGGGCCTATCCTCTGCTGGGCCTGGCAACTCCTGTGCACAGCTCTAAAAACAACCAACAAACTTCTCCTGCCTGCTCTCTAATGGGTTATTTAAATCCTCCTAATCAAGCAGTGGCAAACTATCGCTCCCTGAGCCTGGTTTTTGGTTTTCTGCTTCCCTTCTTCCCCTTGCTGAAGCCCAGGCCTTCCTGCAGGAGGGTGCCCAAGCTTTGGTGACTTGATGCTCACCTGCATCAGGCACCAGGCACATTGGTACATTCAAATTAAACAGATTTAATGACTCCTGCAGCAAAAGCACCAGGGCCATGTGCATGTGCTTCACTTTCAGAGCCTAGCAAGGAAAATATCTCTTCCATTCAAAAGGAATTTTCTTTCCTGTTAGTTCTGATAAAAGCTCAAGCTGGAGATGAGCTACAGAGATTGGGCTGAATACTTCAAGGGCTGATAGTCAGATTAGAGGAGTTGCTTCATCTGGGAGGAACCTGGGCGGAACCAGCACAAACAGACTCTATCAGGCTGTCCTGCAAGCTTCTCTTGGTGGTTTTATTCTCACTCATCCCAGTGCAACATCTCTGCCTCTACCAAGATTTGCTCCAGTGACAGGAAAAGATGTGTTTGAGGAGAGAAGACATAGGAACAACTGTGGACATCATCTGGACTCCAACATTCTCTGCTAGAAGTACAGTCTCTAACCTTTTTTTTTTTGCACTGGGGTCGGTGGAGATCAGAAGAGGAAAATTAAGTCTTGGAGGTCTTCAAAAATAGTACGTGCTAAAGACTACATATCAGCACACTGTGAAGGACAGGCTGTGTGGCTCCAGCCTCAGCATGGGTGACTGATAGCAATGGTGGTGTCAAGAAACTTTGATCAGTGTCATTTTTTTTAATTTAGAAGTCTATAAATCTTCTCTTCTGCCTCCAAAACACCACTTTTGCCTATAAAACCCTTGCAAGCAACCAGCAAAATGGAAAGGCATTGAAGAGACACAGAACATGACTGAGCTGTTGCTGTGGAGTCTGTGCTGTGGTCATGGAGGCCACTGGAATGGGATGTCCCATGGCTTTGCAAACTTCCCTAACCATCAGCTTGTCAGTTTGCTGATCCCATCTGTCCCACAGGTATTAGATCCACACACTTTCCCCTGAGCTAAAGACACTGCCCTGGGCAGCACCCCAGGGTACTTTCAAAGGACAATTTCTAATTCAAGAAAAAATTACTCCTTGTTAAAAGCAAGCAAGCAGCATCCCACAGAGTGCCCACAGAACCTCAGCCTTTCTATTTTATTACCTTCCTAACAATTTTGTCTGCTCTGGATAAATAAACCTCTCCTGACAAGTGGAAAGGTGCCTGGATGGAGAGAGCAGGTTGTTCCAAGGACCAGCTGGTTCCTCAAGTCCTGGTTCTCTCTCCCATGCCCTCCAGCATCTCACTGAGAAACTTCCCCAGCTGGGACACAGTCTGCTCTGCCAGGGGCTGCAGGAGAAGCTGCTCACTTGCAGGTGGAGGCATGTCAGGAAAATTGCCAGGCAAGACATTAGGCAATGAACAACAAGCAAACAAGAGTGCAAAATACCCACCAACTGCAGCAGGAACAGTGTCAAGGAGACAGCTAATATCCTACATCTGTTGTGTGTTGCAGTAACCCCAGCTCCTCCCCTGCTTTCTCTGCCCACATCTTACACCTCCATGGGGCTGTGGCTGGGGTTTGGAAATCCAAGAGGCAGGATTTTTGTCTTGGTTTGCTCTGGTGTGCTGTCACAGGCCTCTGGAAATATTCAGCCACAAACGATGACCAGGTGCCCTTGTTCTGGCATAACTTGTGGCTGGCAGCAGCATGACAACACATCACCTGGAGTAGTTCTCAGCATCACAGGCTCTTCCTGTAGCCAAAATCTCAGCACTGGCAGAGACAATGGATGGAAGACGAGCTTACACAGTCCAGACAAGTGGTCAAACAGCTTGTGGCACCATGCCATGGAGAAACGGGCATGGGGACAGGCTGAGTGTCCACAACTCTGCTTTGCCCACAAGCCCATCCTCATGCTGTGACCTCCAAGGAGCACCAGTCTGAAATGGGGCAATCCAGGGCCTTCTGTAAAGAGCAGATTGAGTCAAATTCAGTTGTTTCTGCCATCTCTTCTCCACACGTTTTTTGGGGAGACACATGGACACTTCTAGGGCACAGAGGAGCCCATGGAGGTAGAGACTTGCTGTTGACCCTGCTTGGAGCTGGAAGTCAGAATGAAAAACTCCAGAGATCCCTTCCAGCAGGTCCCCTAAATTATGCTACAATTCTGATAACTCCCCATTAGTCTTCCATGCCACACTGTCACCCTTGGCAGGAAAAGGTGAGGACACCCCTGGTGAGGACAGGGACACTTGGCAGCCCTTTCCCCACAGTCTGGGCAGATGAGGCAGAGCTTTCATCTCAGCCCCTGATAATTGAAGAGTCTCATGAATTTTTATCAAATGCTAATGGTTTAATTCCTTCTCACATACGTAGAAACCTTGCCATGAGTCTGAGCTCTTCTTTTTGGTGGGGGGTTGTTTTGTTTCTTTTTAACTTTACAAGAATTTCAATTTTACAAGTTCATAAATCAATTTTTATTCCTTGCTCTGCTCCACACCTCCTGCCTGGGTGTGGCTCTAAGCAAATGAGACCCTTGAATGAAAATTCACTTTTTTCTTTTTTTTTTTTTTTTTCCTTCAAGAAGTGCTCATGTCTCCTCAGCCTCAAATATTTCATGCAGGTTGTGCCATGTACTTCACAAGCTAAGCCAAGCAAAACACTGCCTTCCATATACACTGCAAAAAAGGTTTTTCAGGCTCAAAGCATTTCTGTCTTTGGCAGATCCTTTTCTCAAAGCATACCAAAGAAAAAGTATGGAAATGAAATACAAAGAGTGGTTAAAATAATATTTTGGGTAGAGATGAGCCCAAACCAAACCCCAGATTAGAAAGCCAGATACCCCCCCAGATACCATGCCTAAAATGAGGTTTGTTGTGATACTCAGAGAACAACTGGAAAGCATTGCAGGTCTCCCACTGAGTTTAATTTCCTAATTACCTTATAAAAGACTTAACCCCTACCGGTCCTCACAGCTAACACAGATCGTTTTATATTTATATCATAGATTATATTTACCCAGGCTGGCCCTGTGTGGATTAGATGGGGGTGGACAGGCTGTGGGGGGGCACGTGGGGGTCTGGCATGGCAGAGAGGGTCCACAAGGCACAAGGGGCTCTGCTGAACCTGAGCAGGGGACCCAAAGCTTCCCTGGATTTCAGTGTGGTTATTTCTGCTGCTTGGATCCAGCCCGTCACTGACGTGGGCACAAACTGCGGCGTAATTTGGGGTTTCAGACCCAGCATTTAGGACTGGATCCAAAACTCGAATGGAAGAAATTTGGGAAAGAGGCTTTTAAGAGTTTAATTTGAAACAGAAAACCCATGAACCTATTTTTTGCCCTGGTCTTTAATTGAACTATTTTTTTAATCCTCTAGTACTCCCGGGCTCTTCAGCCATCCAGCAGCAGTGTCTCAGTATTAAATAGGGCACTTTATGCTATAGGAGTGATGAATGACTGACAAACTCAGCTCCCTGTGAACCTGCTGTTCTGGAGAGGTGAACAAACAGCATGTTACAGCTCCATGTGTGCACTCAGCAGCAGCCATAAGAAAAGCTCGTTTTAAGGAAAGCCTATCCTAACAGCACTTTTCAAGAGGATAATTGCACTTAATTGCACCTAATACTAATCTATAAATACTCTCAGAATCTGATAATGCAAGTCTTAGAGGCATCTTTACTTTCTGTATCCCAACAGAGGGTCCATGTATGTGACTGTAAATAGGACAGTTTAATAAAGTGTATTTTACCGTCTAGTTTAATATTTTTATAAACCTTAAAATAACCTTAAAAATATTTGTCCTAGTACTCGACAGGATTTGGGCTTGTTTTTCTATCAACTTAGTGGTTGTAACACAGGTCTTAAAATAGAAGGGGAAGGGACAGTGTTGTTTTGGTCCAGAAGCTCAGTGTGTACCCAGCATGTCAGCCCCATTGTACAGAGCTCCTGCCATCATGAGCCAAAACCATCCCAGCTTCCTTCCAGATAAGGATGGACATGCCCTGGGCTTAACCACTGCTCTGTTCCATCCTGTACTGTGCCATGGCTGCTCCTGTATGGCATCCACAGCATAGGCATGTGCCCAGCCAAATCCTCCCCATCTTCAATAGGCCAGGTAGCCACACCTCCACCCTAAAAACAAGGACAAGACTTGGCTAAATTCTGAATACTCAGTGAAGCACCTGCTGCTAGGCAAAATGAAACCTCTTGGGCATGAAGGGTCCACAGTGCAGGAGAAAGAACATATTAAAAATCCTTTCTTTTTCACATGAAGTATTGTGTTTTTAATGTTTCAGGTTGTTGATTCCTTGTCCATCACAGCTTGACACTTGTCGGTTGCAGGGTCACATCCCACCTTTAGTGCATACAGCTCACCCAGCACAATCCCAGCTCTGCCCCAGCAGCAGTGCCAGCATCTCCCTGCTCCCCTCACCAGATTCTTGCTGCCACTGATGCATGGGGACAGATTCCTGTTCCTCTCAGCCTTCCCAAGCAGTTTTGGGAACTGCAGGCATCCAGGCTCAAAAGCAAACTCTGGAAGGTAGTTTTGTATGTTGTACCCAGAGAATGTTCCTGGACTACATCAGCAACCTCTTCAGACTCAGTCACCTTTCAAAAAGACAAACTCCATGAACACTGCTCTCATATACATCCATGCACACACAAAAACAGTTATTAGCTTAATAGGGTGAGTATCAAAATGCAACAATAAATTATCTGACATCTTTATTACTTAGAATGACTGATTCAAACAAAGCTAACCCTTTAATTATGTTTATATAATGTAATTTGGCAGAATTCATAAAGCACCCCTTTGGCAATGCCAGATTAAATATTTTACATTTGCTTGGGCAGCACATTACAAGACTGGAAGTGGTATTTTTGCCTGATGCTCTGGAGCAGTGACTGCAGTGGTGTGGATAAGAACAAGGCCATAGAAGTTCTGCCCTGAAGGAATTGTCCTGAGATCCAGGGACCCCAACCCCATATGCTACTTTGTAGAGCTCCCCTTCCCACCCTCACATCCAGGAGAATGGAAGCATTTGCCAAGACCAAAACAAAAGGTTCTGCTGATGCCAAGGGCACCAGTGGTGCCTCTGCTCTTGCTGGTGGGGTTTCCTGGGCTGCTCATCTTTCTGCCCACTGCAGCTTCTCTGAGTCCTCCTTCTGTGTACAACAGGAGAAGGGCTCCCACTTTATGCCACAAACATTTTGGCTA
Organism: Hylia prasina; assembly: GCA_013397195.1. Lineage (NCBI taxonomy): Eukaryota > Metazoa > Chordata > Aves > Passeriformes > Sylviidae > Hylia > Hylia prasina. Next base: position 98,252 of record VYXD01010597.1, on the reverse strand, counting down.
ATGGTCCTTGAGAAAGTTCATACATAAGATTTCACAGACAGGATGAAGCTCCATGTTCTGCAATGGGGCACAGGACAGAGAGAAGTCTCTGTGTCCAGATTCCCAGAGCCCATTTTCCCATTACTCCTAAGTATCTTCCCAAGAAAAATTAGTTCCTACTCCGGGCTTGGTGTCTGGGTTCCTCTGTAGGAAACTCCCTAAGATCCCACATTTCAAGCTCCATGGCTCTGTTCTTCACTGTTGAACTAGAAATGCTTGTTGCCTGTTTCAAAAGGATGCAAATAAACACAGCCCTTGCTCCCAGAACAGGTCCCATGAAGCTGCCCCTCCACTGCCAGCACATCAGGAACATAGATGGAGATGAAGATAGAACAAAGCCCCTCAAGATCCAGGATAGCACTCTGCTGGCAACAGACTGGTTGTCCTTCCCAAGGGATTTTCCATAAGTCACCACCACCATGCTGGGAATCTCAGTTCACTCTCAGCCCTCTGAGATCCATATGCCTCCTCTGACCATGACCACCTACTCCAACACATACCCAAATTCTCCACTGCCAAGGACCACCCTGACCTCGTGGGTCTTCCAGAGAGGTTTCTCTGACCTGGTTCTGCTGCTACAGCGGTGACATAAGGTTGATATTCATATGCAAACACAGCACAGCAGAATCCAGTGCAGGGAGATGTGGTTGTGTCTTTCTGCAGCCAGTGGGATGGAAAGCTGCATTCAGAGTCTGCTGGAGCAGCCAGCATAAACTTATTGTAGCCCTAATACTTTGCTTAAGTTCAAACTATTTCACACACACACACATTTTGCCCAGCACGCCCTTTGTATAATATAAAGTAGGTATCAGTTTCAAATGCTCACTATGAACATAAATTTAGATGCTGCAAGAGGTACCTAAACATCTCTTCACTCATAATTAATTGATGTTTGTGAAGATATCAGTAATGATTTAGGATACAGGACACACAACCGAACTTCAACTTCTTCAGTACCATGTGGAGCCAAATGGTATAGACTTATAGATCTAAAATTAATTAAAAACAAACAAACAAAAAACACCCATCTAAAAATAATTCAAGTTGTCCAGAAAACAATACATAATATGCAATTGAGAGCAGAACTTTCACTAATGTAAAGGGAGCTCACTTTGGAGCACTAAGCAGAGCAGTTTACAATTTCTGGAGTATGTCATGTTTGCATCAAAGTGTTTTAATTACAGAATGAATAAATCCACCCAGACAAAATTTCTTTGAGTTCTTCAAAGACAGCTTTGACTATTTTGCCAAAGCACTTTCCCTTTTTTGCCTTCATATAAATTACGGTGTGCAAAAAAATAAGTCAATTAAGAGAGAATAGGCATTATGAAATACTTCCCTTTGCATAAGCACACAGGCTTGCAAATCTCATTGAAATTCTGTTGAGTTGCATTGCCCACACAACTTGCAATCTTAGTGAAAGCCACACAAAAGGCTTCCCTCCACATTGTTTACAGGAGCGTTTCGGGAACGGGGCATATATTGCTACACAGGAAGGGAACAGAGACAGGAGTGAAATGTAGTTTGTTGAACTAATAAAACAGCAAGGCTTCCATTTGTTTCCTTAGTCCTATATATCCATTCCTGTTTAGGACTTACATGCTCCACTGTTCGCAGAGCTGGTGACAAGCGTTTTCACTGCTGACTGTTAAAGCTTGTGGTCTGGTCACGTTTTAACTATGAGAATGTTTCCCAGCCATTATTAATGGCAGTGGCTTAATTCATGATTTAAGAGGTTGATATATGACAACAAAGGGACAGAAAGCCCTAAAGAGACCTGCTGTACCTAACTAGCTAAACTCCTCTAGAGATTACAGCCACCTCAGAAAAACACAAAATTAATCTAAATTCAGGGGATTCTGAAGTTTGCAAGGCGTTTGGCCAAAAGCAGCCTAAATATTTTCATATTCCTTTGCATAAAGTTACCAGTACTGCCTAATTACATGAGTAATAAGAGACAACAAAGTCTCCTTCTCACACACTCAGAACACTCTTTCATGCAGCAAGGAACGGTATATAAAAAATAATTAAGACGGACATCAATGAAAGCAAGAAGGGGCATGAGCTTGGAAAACCTGCCAAACCATTGGGGCTTCTGGCAGAACACTCTGAATGTCTGGGATCTTCTTATTCAAATATGGGTATCAAACTTCAGGGAGACAGCCCATGCAGGTCAGCAGTCACACCAGACCACAGGACAGCAGCTGCCTCCTGCTGCCTTTGCAGGTGAACTCCCCACTTCAGCTCCAGGGCAGCTATGGCAGAGAAACTGAACACAGATGAGAGAAATTCTGTAACAAACCCCTCAGGAAAAAGGGGTATTAGAGACTCCCATGCTCATGTCCCAGGAACTGAAGCTGCTCCAGCTCCATCCTGCCATTCCTAGGGGGGCTACAGACCGTTTCTGAAGACACAGGCATATACAGATGGGAAGAAAAGCTGAGGTGTGCAGAGTTCATTGTTTCCCCCTACCCTAAATATTCAGATGAAGTGAGTGAGGAAAAATCTAACTTTACTTAGTTGGTGACCTCAGACCATCATGGCTGCAGCTGTTTAATGCTGCTCCGTCCATTTGAAATGCCAATTGTCTGAAACTTATTGAAGGCAAAGGATACCTTCTGCTCACCAGAAAGGGCTGAGTGTCAGCTCCAAACTGTTTTTCTTGCCTCTTGGAAATCCTAGTTTAGTTCTTCACTGTTTTCAGCTTACTCCCTCACTTTTCTCCTGTTGAGGAGGAAAGAGGGAAAGGGTTCAATCTAGATCTTCAGCTGATTTCAATACGATGCTGATAGGACAAGAGGAAATAATGCCACCAACAGGTGAACTCAGGTTTTTCCTGATTTACAACAGGGATGAGGTTCATCAGTCAGTGGCCTCCTCAATAACCAGGTGACCTGAGAGTGGTTTATTTCTGTACCTCCCATTTACACCAGAGTAACAGGAGAGGGTGTCCTCTTCTGTGAAACCTCATCTTTATGTGGTTCTGTACCTGGGGATTGGGTGAAGCCTCCTGAAGGTTTGTAGGAGAAAAACTAAGAAAAGAAGTTCTCCTTTCCACAGGAGTGAGGCAGCCCCAAATAAGAGGAAGGAGTGTTGAACTCTGCAGCTGAACTGATGGAGGTCACAGTAGGAAACTGAGCCACTTCTTTGGGTTGTGCAATCCCTTCCCTAAGCAGTCACACACCACCCTGGTCTTCCAGTGGAGCCTCAGCAAAAAGACCTCCCATGCAGCAGCACTCAGAGCTCAGTGCCTGAACAAACTTATATTTTCTTTATTCAGTCCTCAATTCAGTCAAACCTCCCTTGCCCTTCTTTTTCTTCACTAACTCCCACCATGTGCCCAGCCGGTCTGGCTCAGGGCAGTCTCAGGTGGGTGGTCACCCCTGGGTGAGGCAGTGGTTTGCTCCCATGCCTGAAGCCATGCCCAGCCCCAGAAACTCTCTGACTATGAGGAAATTTGCAAACCAGAGCGATGAATTGTAGGACCTCTCCAGGGAAAGCACTTCTGGCACACCCACACCCTCTTTACGCAGCTGGAATTAAAATCAGGTTTTATTTCCCTCTCTGGGTCAAGCAGAGTAAATCATTACTTCCCTGGTAATCACAGAGCCTGGGCCAGCATTGCCCAGTAATGAGCCCTAGTGACAGGGATATGTACCCACAGCAGTGAAATATCTCCTTTCACTTGCAGTGTGTTTTAGCCTGTCCCTTCTTCCCCCAGCCTTGCATGTTTTCTGCTTATAACAATTAATTGCTTCATTGCTGAAGGCAGCATTTAATCCTGCAAGCATAAATTCTCACGTACAGAGATGTGATCAGTGAGGCTTGTGGGATTAAGTCCTTGGGTCCACCAAAAATTTTCACAGGAGTGTAATTATAGTCAGACATGCAGCTACATGAGTGTTTCAAGAGAAGTACATGTGTGATTGCTTGTGATTTGTTGCAGTTCTTAAAATCAGAAAAAATGTTCAAGATCAACTTAACTTGCCTGGGCAGACATGCACAGAATAAAACTCTTTAGAGAAATCACTTTAGGGATTTTCCTGTTGGTCCTTTACCTAGTGCCCCTTCAGACCCCAGCTCCCTTCTGAAGAAGTGCCTTTCCTCCACCAGGCTTTGCCTTGTTGTTTTCCTGACCTGAGCCCCTCCTCCCCCCTTCTACATTAGTCCCAAACTTGACGTTTTGGCCAAAGATGCTAAAATTTTTATCTGCACATCTCACTGTTTTTTTCCTTGCAGCCCAAAGGGCAAATAAGCACAAATGTGAAGTTAGAACTTTGTTAATGGCATGCATGTTCAACTGAGACATCCCATCAACTCTAAAATTGGGAAGTAAAGATCTTCATGTTATCTCTGAGGTGATCTGCCTAGGACAGTGCTTCCTATGGCTCAAGAAACAGCTTCTTGTCCTCTCCTAAAGGCATATATCTCCCACACTTTGTTCAGACACCTGATCTCTCTGCAGCTCTGGTGATACCCCAGCCTGAGGCAGCTCACTGCTAACTACAGCCTAAACAAAAGGTAGTCATGACAGGAGGGAATGCACAGGAGCAATTCCCACCAACAAACTAGAGCTTTTCGTACCAAGACAATTGAAGAAACCACACATGAAAGATGTGTTCCTCAGAGCAGACCCTTTTGCAGAACCTCTTCAGCCAGTGTCCCTTGTTGCCCTCTGCATCCCCAACAGCTGCTCCTGACCTGCTCTGCCACCAAAAACTTGCACATTAAACTTCCCACATCACTGTCACAACTCCTGTACTTACAAGAACCTGGCAGTGCCAGCCCACATGGTGCCTGGCCTGGTGCCTAATGCTCAAGCAACCTCCCAGATGATGCTGATCCACATTTGCAGCTGCTTTAGAGCATTTCCCTGTAAGGGCTGCTCTGCAGAAGCAACTGTCCTGACTACAGCCCTGGGGCTTTGGGGTTTGGAGCAGAGCTCTCTCCAGGTGAATCCAGTGGCAATTTCCAGATGAATGAGATATTTCAGCTGGGTAGTCCCCTACTCTGTCTGCCCCTGGGAGCAGCAGCTCTGGTGAACACTTCTGAGACGTGTGGCTGTTGCTCTGGGCTTTTCTTCAACTTCACAGCAGGAGTCAGATCCTTGGGGGTCACTCTTTCCCCCTAACCCTGGTGTTGGACCATCAGATGTAAGCCATGGACTATGCAGTCTGTGTTCTGGTTCCCTTCATGAGGTCTCAAAAATAATCAGCTGCACCAAATTATGCAAAAATCTCACTAACTGAGCTACTGCAAGTGGTGACTTCCAAGTAAGACAGAGCTGAAAGGGTGTTGTAGTGAGATGGGTGTTGGTCTCTTCCCTCAGGTAACAAGTGACAGGATGAGAGAAAATGGCCTCAGGTTGTGCCAGGGGAGATTTAGATCAAATATTAGGAAAAAAGTCTTCACAGAAAGATTTGTCAAACATTGAAACAACCTGTCCAGGGAGTGATGGAATCACTGTCCCTGGAAGCATTCAAAAAGCATTTGATTTGGTACCTGGGAGCCTGCGTGCGTAGCCAGCTGCTGATGGACTGTAACTATAATGGGTATAAGGAGAAACTTCCCTCCATCACACAGATTTTGCCCCCTGCTGATGGTATCACCAGCCTGTTTCATGGGCTATAGGTAAAATCTTTAAATCATACAAGGAGCCAACTAAGTTTGACTAATAGTGAGGCATTTGCTTAATGAAAGAGTGCCAAAGCAGGAAATATTCATTCCCCGTACTAGAAACACAATACTAATTAAAACAAGGGTAATGAAAGAGGAAAACATATCTTTAATGTTTCTCCATCTGTCTGAAAATCATTTATTTTTCAGATGCTTTTAGAAATATTTGCTCCCTTCAGACCACACTGGGTTTTGAATGAAAATGGACTGAGGTAATCAGTATTTAAACCTCCACATAGAAGGTTTAATTCCAAACCCACAAAAATATGCTTAAATATCACCTCCAGTTAAACACTGCATAAAAATTTTGCTTCCTTAAAGATGGGATTATTTATTTCTGCACTGAGTAGCAGCTGCTCGCACAGTTGATTCTCCTGAGAATTTATGCCTGGTCCAGGGAGAGGAAAGGAGCCTGGAATTAACCTCTTGCTCTCTGCTACTGGTAATTACCTTTGCCACAGAGTAGAGTGCACCAGGAGCAGAAAATCCAGGCAGGGCCCTGCCATCAGCAGCAACGAAATAAATCAAGATGTGACAGCATGAAGGGACAAATAAATCACCAGGAGAGAGGTGACATGAGGAACAACAAGAGCTACAAGCAATACAAGCACATGAGTTCGTGGCCAATGCCAGCTGTGCAGGAGCTGCTTTGGTTGGCATCAGTTGAACATCTGGAGTTGGGCTAGGTTTGAGGTACAACCTGTGCTTTGAGGACAGGAAAAATGAGAGACAGGGAAATAAGAGTTCCCAAGACCTCTGAGGGAGCAAGACATGCTGTCATTTTAGAACATCTTGTCTAAGCAAGGCCCCCACAGAGAGTACCAGGGCTAGAGACAGCTCAAAGGCATCCCAGATCTTCCTCTTCTGACACAGGAATTTACTTCATCCTTTACTATTCAAATATTTCAGAAGCATTTATACAGGAAAAAGTTATTTTTGAGCTTCTGCTGTACTTTTTGAAGGTAAAAAGAAGTCTGTATCAAGATGCATTACAGATATTAATAAGGAAATGTCCTAAGAGAAATTAATTTCTTGGAAAGTAACATAGAGAAGGGCTCTTCCACCTTAAAACAATACATTGGGTGTGGGAGATCTGCTTTTTTGATTTTTTTTTTTAATTGGTTGGTGGGTTGATTTTTTTTTGTTTGTTTTGTTTTATTTTGTTTAGAGGAAGAGAGATGGAGCAGCAGAGATACATATGGCTGTCGAGGGCATCTCATAGCAGTAGGTGGCAAAGATGCCTCAGCACTCCCTTGTGACATTTTGGTGAGATGGTGTGGTTGGAAGGAAAGTGAAATGAATGTAGCTGCTCCCCAGAAATAATCTCCCTAGGTTTTATATTCGACCTCTTTCTGTCCATACTGTGATATGAACTATACGGAGAAAATCCCGAGGTCAGCACAGCAGCCTTTTGGCTGAAGCCAGGGTGTATAACCACATCCCATCCCCACTCAGCAGAAGCATCTCATTTCCTGCAGGATCTGCAGCAGGCTCTGGCTTCACTCATGTCCTCATTGCTGCCAAGCCACAATGGAAACACCCACACTGGGCTGCAGGTTTCTCCTGCAGGAAGGACACAAGCGCAAAGCTGGGATGTTTTAGCAGGAAGAGGCAACTGCCAGGCAGCTTGGTAGTTAGGGAAGAGAAATCTCTTCTTTGCTGGAAAAAGTGAACATGCACAAATGGGCTTGCTCAGCTCCTCTCCCCTTATCCTACCAAGGCAATAACTGGCTGGGTTTTATACCACCAAGGTGTTTGTTTCTGGTTTGGTTTCTTGTCAAGCACTTGGAGACCAGGACACACTTACATGTGGTGAATAGCAAATGCCTATGATCATTGCAAGGACAGAAGCCACAAAAAATGGGGGAAAGAGAAACATGGCAATGACTGAATGAAGCAAAAACCATTAAACACCTGGAGGACAACAGGGCCAGGATCCATTAAGAGGCCAACAGGGAGCCAAGGTAATGTAAGATACAAAAAACCAAACCAACAAACAAACATAACAAAAAAAACCCAACACCCCCCCCCCCAAAAAAAAAAAAAAAAAAAAAAAAAAAACAAAAAAAAAAAAAAAAAAAAAAAACCCAAAAAAACCCACCCAACCACCAAATACCAAAGCCAAACACGGAGCATTTTGGACAAGATTCTCCCTTTCTCACTTTGGTTTGTCTACCACAGCACTATTTAGGTCAACAGCTCTCAAAGTCCTAAACAGCATCCAATGATTTTGTCAGGTCTTGGGCAGGTTTTGTTAACGAGGAATGGGAAGAGAGGGTGTTTCTAATTATTATTAGTTTTTTCTTGTAACTACTTTGAAGAACCCATCTCTGAGGAACAGAAATCCCCCTGGAAGCTGGTATGAGCTAAGAACATTAGAGCCAAAATCACCGGGTACTTCAGAAAACTACCCATGGGGGACGCACACACTTCCACTGCGGAGAATACACCAACCATTAATTATGGATGAAAGAGCATGCAGAGGTAAAGAAATCCATCTCACTGACCTGCTGCCCTGCTTCGGGAAAATATTTCTTACACTCCCTCCAGCTTTCATTTTGACTTTGTGGAATCAAAATCCTTCCAGACTCCAGCTTTCTATGCCCTTCCCCCTGGTTCTTTTGGACAGAATTACAAAATGATGGGGTTAATAGAGCACAGAGCAGCTGCAATCTATTTGGATTTCACTGAAGGACTCAATACTGTCTCCTGAAATCTTATGCTCCAAATTAATTCAAGTTGGCTGGGGCAGGAAAACACTGTCATGCCGACCAAAAGCTGCCTGAGACGACTGTAAACAAAGGGTAGTGACAGGGAGAGATGCTCTCACTGCAGCACCAAGGGCTGCGAGCGGCCTGCTGCACTTCAACCTCATCAGGCAGCCAGCAAAAGAAAAGGGGACTACAAGGAGCACTGACAGAAAGTCCCAGATGCAGTTAAAACAAAAGGGGGTTGCATCCAACTGAGCAGAGGTCAAGGGAGTTAAGAAATGATGGTAAAACAAGTCAACTTTTCCATAGGAAGGGAAGGGAGGTTGCATACCTGTGCTGGGATAGAAGAGTTCTTAAGTGTAACAGAGGGGAAAACTCCAGCAGGCAGCAGTGTTAATATCATTGCAGCCACCCAGCTGCCTGTCTTCCACAGTAGCAGTCATTTTAGGGTGGAAGAATTACTCCTCTCTTCCAGAGTGAAATAATTGCTCTGGCATACACTCCCTCACTAGGGTTCGGAGGAACAGCAGCCCCAGAGCAGCTCTCACAAAATAGAATATTCTGGGCAATTTGGCTTGGTAGACAAGACCCAAAATTCAAATACTCTTGATCCACAGGCAGAAAATTCATGTGGGAACAAGGAAAAGGAGTTTTGTAGCTGATGCAACCAGCAGTGTGTTCTTCTTGTGGGTGCTAAAATCTACCGACCTATTCCACTGGTCCTAAAATTTAGGGAAATTCGTTGCTTTGATAGGAGAGGATTTGATTATGGCCACTAGCATGATTTTCAAGGGAAAAGAAGGCTTTTTATATGCTCTTATATGTTTTTTATGTGTTCTTCACACACAATTTCCAAATTCCCCTGCAGAAAATAAAACTACAAGAACTTCATAGATATGTCCTGCCTGCTATTTTCCAGGCCACGTACAAGAGTCACCTTTGGACTTTTTTTGATTTCAGTTTTACAGTTTTACAGTATCCCATGTAAAGTTGTTCATCCTCCTCCTCCTTGCCTTTTAGGAGAAAACCACTGCTGCTCTGGAGGAGCTGGTAACTTTTCCTGACCCTGATTTGAAATATTCACACAATGCAGTGATGGGCACTTCCCAAAGCCCATCACTGAGGTGATTCCCAGGTGGCTGAGGAAACTGATTGCTCAAACAGCTTTTAAAAAGGTTTGGTCACTCAGCCTTTGGTGTTCTTCCAATAAGCTGTTTGTGTTGTATCCAAAGCTCACAGAAACAAATAAACTCTCAGCTCCATCACCTCCCTGGACTGAGCTGCGTGTCCTGGGAGGTGTTTTGGTCACCTGGTACAGGAGACTGCTCCCATTGCTATTTCAAAGACTGAGCTTGAGCCTGTTTGAATTCACTGTAGGAGTAATCCCAGTTTCTCCTTCCAAACTCAGAAGCCTCCTACCCATTCCCTTCAACACCAAGGTAAGAAATTGGGATGAGCCAGAGCTGGGATGCAGGGCAGGGTGGGTCACCCTTCACACAGCAGAACAGGGATCCTTCACAGCCAAGTTCCCTGTGCTGTGTGATGCCCTGTCTCATCACGGTGCTCACAGCACTCAGCCCTCACTACACAAACATCTCCAAGGTGGAAAAACAGCAACCTTAAAAAGGACCTGATTTCAAGTTTAATGCCAGCTCCACAACCAGCCAGTCACTGGGGATGTGAGACTCAGCCTTCATCTCCTCCTGCCTAATATGAAGCAGATGTCTTCTGTTAATGAACCATTTGCTAATTAGTAACCACTTAATTTTCCTTCCATCAGTTTTCTCTCTAGTTCAGACACAAAGAGGGCAGGCTGTGTAAATAAGGCAGTTCCCATAGAAATGTGTTGCATGTTGAGCAATTCAAAGGCACTGAGGTAGGAAGTGAGCAGGACAGTGCCTCTCAGAAAGATGGGACACTTGACAGGGATGTGGGATGTCATTCGCCCCTTTGCATGTCTTTTGGCTCACCCAGTTGCTTTAGCCTCTGTGTTTTGAACTCAAATCCTTGTTCATGCCTTGTCTGTTCACATCATAAATGCCAAACAAGGGGCATGTCTCCAGTTTCAGTGTTTAGCAGAAACAAATCGTGATGTTTTCTACCACCAGTGAGACTGCAGTAGGGCAAATCTTCACAGCAGTGACTTTACAGCTCTGTGACTCTGGATATAGGTGGTAAAACTCAAGCTCCAAAGACAAAAAATTATTCACAGTAAACGTCCCTTTTTCCAGGTGGGGGTTGCAATGCATCTGGGACAACCCTCAAAATGACAGGCTGCAGCCCCTGATGTGTTCTGGCACAGGATCTTCATCCCTTTGCTCCCAAGGTGCTCCAGTGGGAGTGGAGAGCACCCAACAGCTGGGACACACCACCCAGGACCCCTGGACTTGGGATCTCTGAATTCTAGTCCAAAATGTTACATTCCAGTTCAATCAAGAGAGATTATTTTCCTCTGGGCTCTGCATTAAAAAATACAATGATGCTTATTCATTAATTATAGGAAAGGGATGACATTTAAATTCTCTTTGGGTCCCAGCCATCACATTGCATCTTTCTAATGGTTTCCCAATAGAAACAGATTCCTGTTCTGGCTGCCTGACTCTCCTTTCCACTTTCCCCCTGATACTAAGGGGTCTTAAAAGCTTAGGAAGTTATAGCCAAGCTAATTTTGTAATACACTGGAACTCTCCTTTTGCATCCTCCTAAGGGGGACTTACTTTAATGTAGTTCTTGGAAATAACTTCTCCCCTCATAAACCCCCCCAAAATGTAAACCTTCCAATGAACTCCTTACATTAAGGCATTTTAAAATTTTACTTCAGTAATCATCATAATAAACAACTCCAGTCTTTACAGAGCTTTTCATCCCCAAGGATCCCAGAGTGCTTCAAGCCACTGCACATCAACTACAGACAGGGATGAGTCTACTGCCCTGTGAAAAGGTGGCTGTTCCCAGGGCTCCAGCCAGTGCCATGCTGTGAGAGAGAGGCTTCAGTGCTAGAGGGGAACAGCATCTCTGCAGCTCAGCTGGTACAAAAGTCCTCTTTGGATGCTCAAACTGTGCCAAAGCAGGAATGGTACATGTCCTCCAACTGTGCAGCATGAAATGGAACCAGAGTCCACTAGCTGGTTACCAGGAAACAAGCTATTAATTGGGGGATGGAATAAGTAACAGCTAACAGTATTGACTACTCCAAGATAGGAGAGAGAAAATAGACACAAGCTGTAATGTGGGAAGTTACAATTAAATATATATATATTTTTAAGTCTCTATAAAGGTGGTTAAATGAGTTGTCCAGAGGGCTTGTGGCATCTTCATCCTGGAGCTGAGTCCTTGAATTCAAATGGATGAAGCCTTGAGCAACCTGGTCTTGCTGGAACCTGCTTTGTGCAGGGCACTGGATGAGAGAGGTCCCCTGGCCTCATCCCAAATTCTTCTGCAGTGTAGTCTGGTGCAATAACTTAAAGCATGAGTGGTGCTGGTTTAAATTAACACATCAACTGCTGAGTTGCAGCAGCTGTCACAGCTGTGAGCTACAGGCCCAGCAACCTCCAGCCAGCACCAGAAACTGCAACGCCTCAAGTTGTGCTAGTGAGAGTCTGTGAAAACCCCACTCTTCTGGTCATTTCACTGAAAATTAAGAAGATTGCTCTTGTCTCATCCCAGTAATGTTGAGGAGAATGGAGCACCAGGCCCCGTGCAGCAAATATTTCCAAATGTGGGTGTTCCCTGCCTCCAGCCCTGTATTTTCTGGATTAAAGCCATTCAGTGCTGTTAACTCTTCCTTGCAGCCACCAACAGCTTGTGATCCTCTTTGATCCAGGCCCGCTCCAGTTCACTGGGTTAGGGGTGAGGAGAAATGCCCAAATCTGGCTTCAACACGCTGCACTTCAGACCTCATCAACACCCAGTATAGCCACCTCCCTTATCTCATCCAGCTGTCCCAGGAATCCAGCCCCAAAAGCTCTTTTGGAGCAGACAAACAGTGTCACACCATCCCACTTGGATTAGTCTCCCACAGCTTCCAGATGTTCCTCCATCATGCTGCAGCCTCACCACCTGCTGCCTCCTCTAGGAATGTGTGTACTGGATCATACCTTCTTGGTCACATCTTGCCGATGGCAGGTTTGTGGTTAACTCCTGAAAAGTAGCATTTCCTCCCCAGGGAGATGTGTACCCCATGCAAGGAACGACAACTAGACCTCAGGTGGAAGACAGCAAGGCAGGGAGATTCCCCCACTGCCTGGGGGGTTACTTCAATAGTTAACTTCCAGCTAACCACTTTCCAGCTCACACTGACACCCAGGAGGTTGCAGCATGATGTAAAGACTTGGTAGCTCGACAGCAGCTATAGGCAAAATCATTGCATAAACTGAGTCTTCCGGGGCTGGGAGCCAGGAAATGTGGAACTCAATATGGAAGATATCACTGTATTTTTTGTTGATATCATTATGTTTTATATTCTGTTTCATTACAGTCTGAAAATACTTTTTAACCCACTGCTCTCACTGTGATCTGCAGTCACCCAGTTGCCTTGTGATTCTCATCCCAAAGAAATCCTCACTAGGATCCAGGCTTGTATTGGACTTAGTTCAAGGGTTTAGGAATTTTTTTATAACCTTTAGGTATCACTGGGAAGCAAACAACACAACAGTCCCTATGGCTGTGAGCCCTTTTCAGCAAACTGCAGCTCTGAACTATTGAGGCAGCATTTAAATCTCTTCTGTAGGGCAGGTAAACCTGAGGCAAACAATGTAAGTATCTACAGATCAAACAAAAACCCTGAAACCCACTGACTTTGGACAAAGGTCTGGCAAGTTCCAGCTCTTCTGCACATCATTTTCTAAACTGCAGTTACCAGCTCTATTAAATAAACAGAAAAATCTTGTTATAGTACACATCTAGAAAACAGAAAAAGTAGGACAGAAAACAAAAATGAGAAGGAATTGAAGAACAAATCTTTTTTTTAAGTTTCACTCCATGTAGCATAAATAGGGAATGGGTCATTTTTAACTTGTAAGATCAGTATGTACGAAAATCACATAAACATTTAAACTTAAAATATTTAATGGTGATAAGAATGTCATTGCTGTTGTCATCATAGCAACTGAGCACACACTACTGCTTAACAGGAATACGGGGAAAAAAAGAAATTTTCCACCAGAAAGTAAAGAAAGTTAATACAAGACTTCCAGAAAATAGTCTTTGGACTTCAGCCAGAAAGCTTAACCAGGACCTGGTTAAGACTTCCTAAGGGAAGCATTATTTTTTTGATGCAGAGGCTCAAGTCTCTATTTTTAAAGCACATCATAGTTGATGAGTTTAGCACTTTCACATTTGAACCAACAGTTTATTAATATTTTTTCAGGCCTTCTGTAACACCACATGGTAGTTTATTCACTTAATAATAATTTTGTAAATTGTCATGCCTGTCATTAAACGGGGTTTACCCCAAATAACATCTTGGATTTGGCAAGTGAGACTCAACTATTCCACACTGTGCATTAACTGTGTGACCTCCTTGTTTCCTTTCAACCCTGAGTGTTCAGTGGAGTGTTCAGCACTGTGATCAGAGCAGTCCTAGTGTGGGAAGGGAGGGAGAGTTGTGTGCAGAGGAACTCAACAGGCTGGAGAACCAGCTAATGGGAATATCATGAAGTGCCACAAAGGTGAATGCAAAGCCCATCAGAAGGGAGGAATAACCCCATGCACCAGTTCATGATGGTCATTGAACAGCTGGGCAAAACCTCTGCAGAAAAGAGATTGAGATGGGCATGAGCTGGCAGTGAGCTCTGGCAGCAAGGAAGGCCAACAGCTGCCTTAGGAGGGACATTGCCCACAAGAGGGATGGTCCTTTCCCTCTGCTCAGCCCTGGTAAGGCACACCTTCAGTGCTGAGACCAGTCCTGGGCTCCTCAAGATGTGGATGTACCAGGGTGGATGCAGCAGAGGCCACCAGGATGGCTGGGGGCTGGAGCACAGAGCGTATGGGGAGAGGCTGAACCTCATGGGCATGCCAGCCTGGAGAGGGAAGGATTCACAGGGACAGGCTGGAGAAGGGAAGGCTTCAGGGGGATCCTGCTGCAATCTGCAATGAGAAGTTGTGGAGAAGATGGAGCCAAACTCTTCCTTGTGTTGCACAGAAATAGGACAAGAGGCAGCAGATGTAAGCTGTAATGTAGGACACACACATCGGATTTTAGGACAAAATTATCACCCTGAAGGTGGTCAGACACAGGGCCCAGGAATTTGTGTTGTCGTCCCTAGAGACAAGCAAAATGTGACTGGACAAGGCAGGAGAAAGCTGATCTAAATTTGGCCCTGCTCTGAGCAGAAGGTTAGATGACTCTGGGGAACCTTTCCAGCCTGAATTATTCTGATTCTCTGATTCACACCTCTTCACCAAGATATGGGTTTTTATTATATACCCAAGTCCCTTGAAGCATCACATCCAAGGTTGAATCACATCTGTGTAACCTACTCTAACCTGACCTATCATTTGATCCTGAAAGTGCCTCATAGCAAAGAAATGAGTGTGGACTTTCAGTTTTTGCTAACTAAGTGTTTATAGCACTGAGTATTACATTTGTTAAGCCCTCGAGACGAGATGAATCTGCTTTTGCACAGGAGAGCACACTGGCACCAGTGTTTTTACAGCAAAGGGCAGGTGCTGGGCTCTGTGGGGAGATGCAAACCCAGATGAACACTTTAATCCATCACAAATGGGATGGGTATCTTCCTGGGGGCTTAGATGCCACCTCTTGACATGGAGTCACATTGACTGCTCTGCAGTCAGGGCAGACAAAACCCCACCAGGTATGACTGAACACCTTGCTCTCAGTACTGAAGAGTTAGAAAGCAAATGCACTACCAGCACAGAGGAAAGGGCTCTGAGGAGGGCAGGACACAGGTCACTGATGACAGAGTCAGGAAACCTTTGGAAGAGCTGAGCAGCTCTGGAGTTACCCACAGTAATGCAGCCCATAGCAGCCCCACAAAGAAAACATTGTCAGGGGCTTTTCCACCAGCCAGCTGAAGCCAATTGAATAGAAAGCAGCATTAGACAAATTCACTAGAGACAGTTTGGCTTTTTGTTATTTGATTTTCCAAGGGTGGGGAGTTAATTTATTTTTCTATTTTTAAAGACATTTTCCCCTCCGCAAGGAAACCTCCACAAACCACAGAGTGATAGCAACAGCAATAAATGAGCACAAGAGTTCACCAAAGGTTTGTGGTGCATTCTCTTTCACTGTCAAATTTTAAACTGAGATTGGAGAACTTAGAACTGATGCTGTGTTTTAAAGAGGAAATAATTCTGGGAAGTCCAGTGTCTGGTTATATCAGGTCATTTGACCAGATAGCAAAGATTTATTCTGGTTCACAAGAAAAGGTTATCTTGTTGACAGAGAGATGAAACATGGGAAGAGGGAGTGTGGGGGCACCAAGCACTGAGGCAGAAACAGCCACACATCCCCTTGAGAAAACAGAATCCTCAGGGGGAGGGATGAAAGATTTGAGAAACAAGACCCAGCCATGTGCATTTACAGCCCAGAAAGCAAATCATGTGCTGGGTTCCATCAAAAGCAGCGTGGCCAGCAGAGCAAGGGAGGTGGCTCTGCCCCTCTGCTCTCATGAGCCCACACCTGCAGTGCCCAGCTCCAGGGTCCTTGTCACAGGAAAGACATGGACCTGTTGGAGTGGGTCCACAGGAGGCCACAGAGGTGCTCTGAAGGCTGGAGCACCTCTCCTGTGCAGACAGACTAGAGAGCTGGGGGTGTTCAGCCCGGAAAAGAGAGGGCTCCAGAGAGACCTTGGAGCACTCTCCAGTACCCAAATGAAGCTTTTAAGAAAGATTGGTACAGAATCTTCAGCAGGGGCTGCAGTGATGAGAGGTGTTAACAGTTTTCAATTAAAAGAGAGTAGATTTCAATTAGACATAAAGTAGGTCTTTAGCACTTAGTAAATGGTCTCGTTGAGAAGGTGATGATCGGTTAAAGGTTGGACTTGATGATCCTGTAAGTCTTTTCCTACAAAAATGACTCTGATTCTGTGATACCAGGAGCGTGGTGACGCACTGGAACAGGTTATCCAGGATGCCCTGTCCCTGGAAATGCTCAAAGCCAGGCTGGACGGGGCAACCTGATGTAGTGACGGTGATCCTGCCCATGGTGGGAGGGTTGGAACGAGGTGATCTTCAAGGTCCCTTCCAACCGAAGCATCCCGAGAGTGTGTGAAGCACAGCCCGTGAGTGCTGGGAATCGGGC
>VYXD01010597.1:25260-79720 GCA_013397195.1 Hylia prasina | reverse complement strand
TGGGGTTTTTTTGTAATTTTTTTTGTTGTTGTTGCTCATCTCTCAGTTGCCCTTCAGCTCCTTGCTGAAGCTCTCCTTACAACAGAGTCTGAAAATCTGGCTTAATCAAGGACCTGAAAATGCAGTTAGAAAATACTGTGAAAAAGCTTGGATGGCCTTTGGGCTGGAGCTAAAACAAAAGGAGGGACAGAGAATCCTCAGCCACTCCCAGCATGCACAGGAGACCTGACATCTCAAATTGCTGGCTGCAGCATTCCCTGGGACATAAATCAGGCCATTCATGAAGGAGCTGCTCTGCCAATATACATAGAGAGAAATACTAGATGGAAAGCAGCAAATCTGCCTTAGATCCATTCTAGCATAGCAGAAATCTTTTACACCAGTTAGATGAGAGAAACTGATGTTTGCAAACCACAAAAGGTTTGGCAAGGGTAAAATTGTACATGCTAATGAGCCCCCAAAGAATTTTGACCTGTGAAGAATATTTAACTACTGAGAAAGATTTATATCCAATAATACACAGAAGTGGAAATGAACACAGAGTTTGGAGAACTAGAAACATACTGCAAACATCCTCCTGCTCACATCAGCATTGAGAAATAATTCAAGAAAATACCAAATATATAAGCAGTGAGAAAAGCAAGAATCCTTAGCCAGATAAACTCCTCGGTATGATCTGTCACTGTCTGCATTTGTATTCAAGTGCCTTATTGCTACAAAACACTGTACTAGGTCCTTGCACAGATTCTCTGCTCTGGGGAACTTGTTGTCTTCCCAGTCAGTGTCAGAGAGGTTTTATGTTACAGTGGCACAAGAGCCAAGCGATGTATTACTGATAGACTGGGCATTAAATGAACACAGATTTCTCAAGCCTCAGGCTGATGAAACAACCACAAGGCTATCAATCTCTCACCACCACTGTGCAGATGTGTTCACCCTCTAAATGACATTTCACAAAAATAGTTTGCAATAAAACTTCCATATTAATCCTTTTCAGACCGCAGTGTCATGAAGTCAGAGCTTTTCCCAACCAGTTTTCTGCCCACCTGCAACACCAGCCTGATATGAAAGAAGATTCCATCCAGTGAAGTCACAGCAATATGTGCATTATCTGCTATTAGAGCAGGCAGTTGCCTTTCCCTCTGTGCAGACAATGCACAAATTCACGTCTGTAATTGCACTGGGTCTGGTTGAGCTGGAGTTCATTTCCCCACAGCAGCCCTCACAGTGCTGTGCCTTGCCCTGGGAGCTGGAAAGGTGTTGAGAACACACCCTTGTTTTGGCTGCTGCTGAGCAGGACAGCATCAGTGCATCAGTGCTGTCTCAACATTCTCCCCATCAATGTGCTGGGAGTGGGCATGATCCTGGGAAGGGACACAATTTACCAAAGGTATACTCTAGACCATATGATGTCAGCTTAGATACAAAGCCAAGGAAAGGAGGAGGGAGGAAGGACATTTGTTATTTACAGTGTTTGCCTTCCAGAGCAACCTCCACACCTGCTGAAACCCTGCTTCCCACGAAGTGGCTGCACATTGCTTGATGATGAGGAGTAGAGAATAAATCTTATTTTTTTCCTCTTTGCTTATGCATGCACAAACTTCTGACGTTGCCTTACTAAACTGCCTTATCTCAATCTACAAGCTGTCCCCATTTTTCCCTTAGATTGTAACAGTGATGCACAATTGTTATAATCATGTCATAAAGATTCATTAAAGGGCGTAATAACCAATATATCTCAGCAGAGAACAGTGGATCCAGAAGTCAGTCTCTTTCTTGGGAGTTCAGTAAATATGACCAAGGACACTTGCCAATGGCCACATTTAATTCACAGACTCAAATCCCAATTCCTCTGCTCGTCTGACCACTGCTGCACACCACTCCTATTCACCCTAATTAAAGGGTCTTCAAAGGAAATTCTTAAGGCAAAAGCCTAAAAAGAACAAGTTCTGCCACTTTTAAAGCTTTTTATTTGGTATTTGGTTTTAAGCAGAAGGAAAAATTTGCAACCCAACCTTGCTTATTTATTATTATTTTAAAAGCACGTCAAGGCAGAAGGTTGTCTTCAGCCACCCGTTGAAACACTTTACACTAGAGAGCAGATTCAGCATTTGCATGTTCCCAAATCCTGTTTTAAAGCAGACAGGAAATTACTTTCATGGACACAGCTCATCAGCATCCATCCCTTCGCCTGGCATCTCATCTGAAGAGCAGTAAATTGACACTAAATAATCAAAACCAACAGAAAAAATAATGGAGAGATTATGTTTCAAAATGATACTTTTATTGTAACTAAACAAAGGACACAAGCTCCAATTAACATAAAAATTTTATACTGAGTTATGGCAAACACAGGACCAGTATGCTCAGAGCACAGACAAATGATTTTCAACTTAAATTTATAACACAGGCTGAAATTCACCAACTGAAAAGCAAAACTTGAAATACATATGAAGAACAGAATATGGGATTATTCTTTTAATTAAGTATACCCAATTATTTGATAGTAACAATTTAAAAGTATTTAAATACATGCTGAAGTAGCTAAAGTTAAAATTATTAGCAAGGTATGTAGATATAAAGTTACAAGAAGTATTTTGGAGTTGTATAAAAGATGTAACTTTTCCCCCTGGACAAAGACTACGTAAGTGTAAGGTACTATCCTGGCAAGAGACTATTCTCTACCTGCATGCAGTCCTGCTGACAAACTCTGATGAACCAGCTTTCTGGAACTTAACCTGCAGGCAGATTGACTCTCACAGCATGTAGTCAGTGATGGAAATCTCTGTGAAAACCATCCTTTGGGGTAAGATGAAACAGAAACAAGTTTTTCAATAAAATAGGTCCTATAACACGCTTGTTTTGAAAGGGGAATTCACATCCTACTCTATTTCTCTTCGTTGTTGCTAAATGGATTTAAAAGCTTTTTGTGTGTTTTATATTTTCCCCCTGAATAGTTTATAGTCAAAATCTTATTTGAATCTGCAACAACCCCATCAACGGTCTTACCAATCACCTAAGTCTGAGCTCAGAGGCTTTGCCTGTGTAAGTCACAAAGTCATCAAAATCTTGCATATCCTTTAAATTATTTAAAGAAATATTTACATCTCCTGATTAAATATTCACTCAGGAATAAATTCTGCCCAGTTAATGTACACTTGGAAGTCATCCTTTCTCTGAAAGTACTGCAGCTTCTGGTTTTTTTGGTCAACATCCAAGGCAACCAAGCACATTATCTGGAGCTATTCCACTCTGCTGCAGTTGCCTGTATTGCCGGGACAGAGTTGCTTGGGAGGTTCAAAGTTGTGTAAAAGTGGATCACCAAGGGCTTCTTAATCTTTTAAAGCTTGCAGAACATGTGTTGTTCAAGTCCAGCTGTCATGGGTTTGCCTGCTTTCAACAGAAGGAAGGTATTCCCTATGAAAGTCCTTTCCATGGTTGGTGTGCATGTAATCGCTTTAGGTCACAGCAGAAAGCTGGCATTTGTGACTGGCATTTAAATCAATTTTATGTAATCTGTAAAGATTTCACAATATGCCAAATTTCATGCAAGTCCAAATGTATCACAATTACTTTAACCAGAATATTCTTCATAAAATTAAAATCAGCTATTTTTGGCTCCCTTCTTATTTAATCCACAGAAAATTTAAGTTAACAGTAAACACAGAACAGCAGCAAAGTGTTTTAAACTCCCAAATACTGCATTCAGCCAATTTACCTTCAGGACAGTTAAAGCTCCATAAAACTTTAATCAATAAATATCTGAAAACAGCTTTTTCTGCTACTTCCCTGGTTTAAATTTGCATGCATTCAAGTGAATACAATTCTTAGGTTTTTGATATTCCATGAAAGGTAGCAGGCAATTTTAGAGTATCTTTACCACATTTCAGGAATGTCAAGTAATATACATTGTTTTAAAATTGAAAATATGCCACTGTAAAATTTTAGCATACTTCAAAGCCCATAAATTCTAGCTGCAAATTATAAAATGGAAAATTAGTTTCTAGACTGTATTTTTGTGAAATCAGTTTTATTCTTGAATTTTCATCTAACACAAGCGTTGGCCTAAAAAAAAAGCACCTAGTGAAGTCGGATCTTCAAAAATCTACAAAGTGACTTCCATGCTGAAATCTCCAAGGTAATCTCAATTTCTAAGGAAGAGAACAGCCCCCTTGTTTTGGGATACATGAACCATAAAGTACTGATTTGAAATTTCAGCTTCACCGCAGCAACTTCACACTTGAGATACAATTACAGTAATTCTCAGGAGGATCTTGCTGTAAGCAGCTTTCTTTGCAAACTGTACAGAATATGAACTCAATAGCTGAACTAGACACTGACTTTTTCTAGAACTGTACATCTCACTGTACATATTGCTTTGGAAACAACTAAATACAATGGTCCATATCATGCAAGCCATGAGACTGTCAAAACTTCTTTTGTTCCACTAACTTCAAATAAGTTTGTACAAATAATTTAGCCAATCTAGATAAATACTGCACATGGAATTACACTGAAATATGCTTGGGAGTTGATACTTTCTACAAAAATATGCTACTATGACTAAAAGCATTAAGTACTAACTGCCCACCTCAATATCACCTCGTACAGTGCCCTTGTCAGATGTGCTCTCTATAATGTACACAAAATCAAGAATGGTCATTGTACGTTTTATAATACTGGGTGCAAAATAAGAACAGAATAAAAACCCCAAACTGCAACCCTGTTGGTTCAAGCCACACTACATGTATTTCATAATAGATTTTAAGAGAAGTGTAAAATTTAGGCTACCATGAATTATGGAACATCCCAGAGTTAGTATTTTAGTTTGAAAACTTTAAAATTTACTACTAAGAAGAAATATTACTGAGAAAACCTTGACCTAGTGCCAGTCTGTAGTCATACATTTAAAGACAGTGACTATAAGCAATTAGAAAAGCAATAATGGCATCAAAGCACTGGCAATACCAGAAATGACTTGTTGACTGCACAGTAAGCAAAGCCATGAGATGAACATGTCTATGTACTCTGACTATATTTGGTTAATGACTTTATACCTGAGATGAAAATTGAGAGGTAAGAGAACTATTTATGGTGTAAATAATTATCAGATGAAAAACAAGCACACAAAGAGAGCTACATTTTTTAAAATATATGCGAAAAGATCACAACTGACATCTTCTCCTTTTGATTATTTTCATTCTGCTATTCAAACACTTGAACTCACTTTACCATGTGACAGATTGTGTTCTGAAACTATTTTAAAGGCTCCTGTGATTGCAATGCTTTAATAATTCATGGAGTTTTGAGTAGAAGCAACATACTCTACTCTCTAGTCCTATGAAATTTAAGGCACCCATAAGTAGCAAACTTCATGCCAAGTTTCCATTCTAGGGAAAAATAAATCTGATTTTCCCCTTCAACAGAAAATAATAATAACCACGAATTGATAAAAGTGATCAGAATGCCACATTCTCTGTCAGTGAGGCAACAGCTTAGTGATATTTAGATTAAAAACCCCTAAATCTATAGAGCTACTACTGAAGCCACAGAATCTTCACTAGCAGATTAGAAAATGTGTAATATTGTGATGGAACAGAAAGCTTGTATTAAATTCTGAAAAAGCTAAAAGGTAGAAGCATAGCAAGGTTGGGCCCCATGTAACAATGGAAGAAAATAAATGGGAAACATTTCTCCATGATAGATACACTTAATTTATACAGCAAACTTCCAAATTTAATGGATCACTGTACCACAACAATGAGTGCAAATACATGTTTTTGTGGGCAGGAGCACTGCTAAAGAAGCATATTCTGTTTTCATCAGTATGGAATGACACTAAATCACTTCTGGGACAAACGGAAATTTCATTCCATATGTCAGAAAACGTATCTACGATTTATTACCAGAATCAGCCCAAAACACTTCCCATAATCACAAAGCTCAAGTAATATGTAGCCATAGACACAGAAAGATATACAAGATTTTGGTTACAACTGCGATTAGCTTCAGATTCTGAAGCTCAATTCTTTGCTTCTGCAGCTTCCTTATCGTGCTTTTCCTTTGCTTTCTCTTTTTCCTCCAGTTTTTCTTCTTTTTGAAGCAGTGACATAATCTCAGCAACCTGGCTGGTGCCAATATCAATATCTTCTTTGTCAATCAACTCCACAACCTATATGAACATAAAATGAAATGGAGAGTGCATTTAGTTTTTTACATGATGGAGGCATTTTCCTATAATAAATTTCGTTAAGACAGAAGTATTCAGTTCTCATGTTCAAGAAAAACAGCATTTTTTTTCTTACATGGAAGACAAATTCAAACCACAACCAGTACCTCAAATACATCCACAGTATTTAAAAAAACCTAAAATATGAACTAAAATACCTAGAACTTTTGACTTTTGTGTGTGCAGCACACAAAGACATTT
This sequence comes from Hylia prasina, assembly GCA_013397195.1. Classification (NCBI taxonomy): domain Eukaryota; kingdom Metazoa; phylum Chordata; class Aves; order Passeriformes; family Sylviidae; genus Hylia; species Hylia prasina. The sequence continues at coordinate 73,290 of VYXD01010597.1, read as the reverse complement.
TAAAGCTTTAGTAAAACAGACCCATTTATTTTATCTGTTTCAATGGAAAGCTGGTACATGTTGAAAAAGTTTTTAAGACAGTAATTTATAGGCTTAATTTCATTTTAATTTTATTTAAGAATACCTACTGTACTAGACAAGCACAAATTTAGAAAAACTTAAAAGTAGAGGGGGTGGGCCTTTCAGAAAGCAAATTAAAAAATAATCTAGTAAATAATTCCAAATTCCTTTAAATAGCTTTTTGTACAAATGTATTCTTGGCATATCTCATCAAGTTCCTAGAATTATTCTGCAATATATGCAGAATTTACAAGTACATTTTATCTGTGTTGCTAAATGTGCAACGGCTGTTCAGAGCAACAGGGAAGATAATCACCACTGGGGCAGAAGAGAGGAAAAATGTGTTTCAAAAGGCTGATACTGTATTTTCTAGCTGGTCATAGCTTAAATGCTATTTCTGTATCAAGTAGCAGAATGACTTGCAGGAAGTTAAGTTTCAGGACAATCTAAATTTACCAAGTAAAAAAGAAACAAGAAAATGAAGGTGAAAGGCAGAGAAAACCTGAGAATGTTCAGCAAAACGAGAGAACAGGACAAATCAGGCAACAAACACAAGTCATTTACAGTGGACTTAAAGGACAAATGGTGGTGTGTTTCTTTCAAGCACAGGAAATACATATCTCACTGAAACATCTGAAGTACACAAGTAGGCAAGAGAAGTTACTATTTTGTATTGATATGAAATATATCTATGGATGTTATTGGCAAGACTTTTGCTAACAGTGGTAGTTCTACTCCCTCCCATTTGTAAGTAATAACAAAATTACCACATTTTACAGAACTTGACAGAGACATACAGGAAAACTTACAGCTTTAAAGGTAGTGTGGTAATGGACACAGATGTCCCCCCACAAAACAAGCCATATAGATTTTCAAGATGCTGTTATATAAGATCTATTTACAACACATATCAAAAACCTCACTGGCATCAACTAAAGACACTTGAAAAAGACTGCACTATGAATTTATGCCCAAACAGGTCCAAGATTTGAAGGATGGTTAGCCTTATTTTCTTTAAGAAGTCCACAAATTTACCTTAACAACATTATCTATATCAACTTGGCCATCCTTGTTTTCATCTAGTGCCTCTGCAATTCTTGTTAGCTTCTCCTCTGGAATCTTCTGAATTTGTTTCATTGCATTAATTAGCTCAGCAATGCTGATGAGATTCTTCCTGAAGAGAAAGCACAAACTCTACATGACAAGCAATTACTCCAAAGGAATAAGGTTGACAAAAGGCAGTACTGGAAGCTACTACACTGCAGGATGCTTGTAAAATTCTTAATTAATTCTTTATAATCCAGAACAGAACATAAAAAAAGTAAAAAGGAGTTAGTGATCAGCAAGCAGATTTTTACCTTACCATCCTATGTCATGCTTTTAGTTTCTGTATGTTTTATTGAACAAATAGAAGTACCCAGAAGCATTTGAAATAAAGTCTTCTGTGCTTCCCAGACTGTATATCTAATGTCCCCTCACTCCCTATTTACCAAAGATATAGTACCATGTTTCTGGCATTCTTTTATATTTAGAGGCTTGCTGACAGAAAATCAGTTAAAACAAAACCTGGGAACCTGAGAACCTGATTTCCTGAGAATCACAGGAAAACAAAAGCTGAGAACTAACCACTTGAGCAATTGAGCTGTTTTGTTAAATCAGCTTCATTTGCTCCTGCCAAGGACCATACTCTGAGGAAGGAAGGACTAGCAGGTTTCAGATGTTACACTCCCTGCTCACTGATCTCATGAAGTTCAAGCTGTCTGCTGCAACCTAAAGCCCTTACTTTATTTACATATTAATTACAAAGTATAATTATATTCAGTACAAGCAGATTCTGCATTGTATTGTTAGTTTAGAGATTCAGATGGTTTTGATCAACAACTTCTCTGTAGCATCATTCATATGGCTGCCTTAATGCCATTACAGAAAATCTGCAACAAATGACCGTTTGCCCTGGGGAATGGAAAACACAGAGCTCAGAAGCAACAAAAGCAGAATCCCTATTTCTGTTTAGTTATGCTCTTTGAGAGCTGGGATACTCTCTTAATGAAACACACAAAATGGTGCAAGTATAAACCAGATTAATACAGCATTCATGATCACAAACCACGAGAATTTGTCACAGTTTCCAGGTATTTCAGTGTGCCTAACAAGCAGTATATGACCATTTAACATAGGATTGGCTGAAATATTCTCCAGTAATAATAAGATCTGGGTAAGTGTCGATAAATGAATTTTGCAATGAAACTATCAGGAAAGATCTTTCATGGAAAATCTCTGTGTTAAAAAATTATAATGAAGTAAATCTTTTGGAAAGAGAGTGTGTAAAATAATCTCCTCACTTCCATTAGACATGTTTCCCCACTTGTGTCCAGACACCATAAACCCTTGCAATTTTTTTTCCTCACTAACAGCTTTATTACTAAATAACAACAAATATGGACATGCTCACACACTGCTGTGCACCTTTTCAGTCAATGGCACAGGGCAAAATTACAGTGTGAGGAGCATGACTGATGGGATGATTTCACCTGTAATCCTGTTAGTGCCAGAGGCATGGGCAAGATGGTAAGATTCTAATCAATACTTAGACTTTCAGAACACCCTCAAGACCTGGGGAATTATACATCCTTTTTTCCTTCATCAGTTTAACCACATTTAGCCTTAGAAGGGAGAAAATCTGCAGCACAATTTTGCTAAATTTATTTTTTAAAATCAATTATCTTAATATTCTAAACAACAAGTTATTCACCAATTCTTTTCTAACCACGTAACAGACAAAAGCAAGAGTGAAGGTGAACAGCCAGAGACACATCCAGTGGTCCCAGGTCACTTACCCAGCAGAAGTATCTTCACCATCCAGCTTTGCATCTGCTGTCTTTTGACTTGTTTCTAACTCCACAATAATTTTGTCTATTTGACCAATCATTCGGTTCACTCTCTTTGTCAGTCGCTTGCTTGCCTTTGACTCTTCCACTGCCTCTTCCTCACCAGTTTTAGAAAGCTCTTTTATCTCTTGCAAATCCTAAAAGAAATGGTCAAGAGGGAGAAAAGCTTTTGCTGGCGTGAATTCACAATGACACTACTGACTTCAACCAGCATTTCAAGACAGGAGCCATTTGTAGATGAAATAGAAGTGTAGAGACATACAAAGCCAGATGGAATTAGAATAAATTCTAACACAGCTGCCTTTTTCATGCACCCCTTAAATGTTATTTTCGATACCTTTCATAAGGCTGGGTAAGGTTCATTTTACTTATCTTGGAAGTTTCTGTAATACTGACATCTACACTTGGTAAGAAAGAACTGCAGCATGCAGCAGTCAGCTCCTGTTAACCCAGTCACCCTGGGAACAAGAGCAGGAGCAGGATTCTCATCTGCTGGGAATTACTCCAGCAATAGTAATTAGGCTTTGAACATGTTACACAAATGAGGCTCTGCATTGTCACATACAAAGTTCCTTCCCTCAGCTTCGAACTTCAGACTAACACAACCAAGAAAGATAATCTTTAAATTTGTGGATCACTTCTGCTAAAACTAAACATGAACAGAGAAAGAACTTCCATTGCATATTCTTCACCTCATTATACTCCTGGATATCATCCTTCAATTCCTCAAGCTCCTCCTTTTCCTTTGTTAGTGATTTTTTCTGTTCCTGCAGCTTGGTGCAAGCATCACTCAGCACATCAATCTCCTCCTTGGTGATTTCTTCACCCTGTACAGAGAACATACACAAATTAGTGAAAGGCACATCTGTGATCTTCCTCCAAGATTTTCAGTCTTTTTGAAGAAAAGAGAAACTCAAGATACTTTTTCCATGTTTGGAGTAACTACTATCACATAGTCCGGTTGAGGTTAATGCAAAGATTTTAAAAGCTAAGGCAGATAATTTGCTATGGTACATAATTTTTTGAAGTGTACCAGAAATAAGTTCAGCTAATGTGATTGATTATGTGAGTTTTGGCTATTTGAAATTCCATACCTAATCATCTTATTATAGAATGTTTTACTTCATTCCTGGGTTAAGCAATTAAAACAACTGAGAAACAATTCACCATGTATGGGAAAAGATAAATTGCACCAAAAAAATTGTGAAGTTTGGAAAGCTGAGCTGTAGAAAAGTTATCTTCAATAACCTCTGTGAGAATGAGGATGAACATCCATCGTTTGTAAGTACACTTGTCTCTTGAAAGGCTGAGAATAAAATATGCACAGGCCAATTCCATCTACAGATAGTGCAAGTGCCCCCCAAAACTATATTAATTTCAATATGCATTAATTTAATGGGGAGGTATATTAATTTCAATAATGCAGATAGATAAAGGAGATGTTCTGAGATGTTTTGTGCTGACTTCAGCTTCTACACTGGTGAATTTTCAATCCACTAAGTAGCTGTTTTTAACTAACAGAATGTGGTGAGAGGGTTAAAAGTGAAGGGCAGACAAGCAATTTATCATGGTTCTCACATGAATACTCTGAATCTTTACATTCAAAAGTATGAAAACGTGTGGTTATCCAGATTACCTTAATGCCTTCCAGCACTGGTGCTGTATCTATCAGTGCCTCTGAGTGCACTGCTGCACCTGCCCGTGCCAGTTCTGGTTCAGTATCCATTGCCACCTGGCTTTTTTTAGCTTGCAGAGCAGTTGCTTCAAGATCTGCTGCTGGTTCCACCTCTTTCTAAATTTAAAACATCTCATTAGGTTTCATTTAAAACAAACAAAACATTAGCTGTATTAGCATCAGTAAAGAATGACTTGTCAAAATAGAAATAGTTGCTGAAATAGACACACACATTTTTTAAGAGAAGAGGTTAAAAAACTGCAACATATTGTGTGGTTTCATATTAACATACCCACTTGTATTTAAGGAACTAGTTCTGTGAGCTCCTGAGGCTTAATTCACTAATAAAGCAGTCAAATGTTATACAACATTATCAAGTTAATGACAAATATAAAGAGCCAAAGATAAGAACATTTAAAATATGGGGTGCAGAAAATTAAAAAAAAACACAAACAAAAACACTACCTTTACTACAGAAAAAGAAGTCTTCTCTTACTGCTTTAATTAAGAAGGAAGAGAAATCAAAGATAAGTAAGACTGAGCCAACATTTTATAGTAAATTCTTGTGTTGCAGTCAGTTTAAATATTCTCTCACATCTTCTATATGTGGATTTAAGGTCCAGTTCCTTGCAGACAATACCCAGAGCAGAGGCAATAACTCATAACACGATAGTTTTCACATCACTTGACATTTACTTCCCCATAGCTGTGAGCAGAACTTACCATGGCTGCAACTTCAAGGGTTTCTTTGGCTTTCTCTGCAGCTTCAGACATTTTCTTTTCCTCATTTTCTTTTCTGATGGCTTCCTCTTCCTGAAGTGTTGCTTCCAGCCGCACTTTGTTATCTATTTTTTCACCTTCAACTTCTGCCACTTTCACTTGAGCCTCTTTGGCCTAAAAATAACAAAAGTAGTCTAACAGAAGTGTGTATATATAGATACAGGTATGGCTGCATAATGTAAGTTTACATATCCTGACTGAGATAGGTAGTACAGGTATGTTAGTGAATAAAGTCAAAGCCCCCAGTTCACCCAATTTTTGCATTTCTCAGAAAAAGATGACTCTCTTCCTTGAGAAAGTTATCAGGTTTGGCACAAATGTGAACTTTTCACCCTGAATCATACGTGTTCTTCATTCTCTTTCTCTCAAGACTCCCAACAATATACTCTGATAATTTCTCTCCCTATATAACATCATGTATTTTCAAGTATTAATGTTTTTATATGGCCTGAAGCATTCATTGGTTTTTTGAAGTGAAAGTTGTATTCTAAATCTTCTTATGCTATTACTGTCTGCTGTCACGTAATCCAATATTGCCCTGTGTTTGCTTTATCCTCATACCTCTCCACATACAACTCCTGTGTTTGAAGGTCACTCAAATAAACCTATCTAAGATTTAGTTTTTCAAGGAAAAGCAAGGAACTGAGAAGAACATGTAACTTGTCTGGATGGATTTTCAGTCATGACACTGTAAGTTAGTTACACACTATGTCCATCAATATCAATACTTACAGCACTGTCTGGTAGTGTCTGAAGGGTTGTTTTGAGCTGATCAGCTGGAGAAAGGGTATCTGGAAGATACATGGCTCTGGATAAAATAAGCAGTGAAGTAGGAATTTCCTGGTTCAGGTGCAGATCTAACCACTGTAAGTGGAATACAAAAAACAAGTCTTCAATCTCAGGATGTTTTGGTTTTTTTCTACAGATAAAATCAAGCTGAAGTAAATAAAATTTCTATTACCACTACTTGTCAGTCAATATCCTAGCACAGGAACTACAGACTATAATATAACCAGCTAAGAATTACAGCCATTGCAATGAAATATAGGAAGATGTATATTGTTTGAAGAAGTATTTCAAGAAGTATTGAATGAGTACTTGAACAAGTGGATTGTTTCACATGCATCTTAAAATCACAAAACCGTTTGGGTTGTGTTAAAGATTGTCCATCTAGTTCCAACCTCCTGCCATGGGCAGGGACACCTTCCACGAAAATGTTACTCGGAGCTCCATTCAGCCTGGCTTTCCACATCTCCAGGAATGGGGAGTCCACACCTCTGGGCAACCTGTGCCAGCATCTCACCACCCTCACAGAAAAGAATTTCTTCCTAGTATCTAATCTAAACCTGCCCTCCTTCAGCTTAAGGCCATTCCCCCTTGTCCTGTCACTACATGTCCTTGTGAAAAGTCCCTTTCCAGCTTTCCTGTCAGGCCTCTTTAGGTACTGAAGGTGCTATAAGGTGTCCCTGGAGCTTTCTCGTCTCCAGGCTGAATAACCCCAACCCTCTCAGCCCATCTTCATAATAGAGGTGCTCCAGGCCCCTGTAACCAAATTAGTGGCCTCCTCCAGACGAGTTCCAACAGACTTTCCTCTAAACCAGGCAACACCAAGAGACAACTGATCTCCTTGGTGAAAACTTCCTTAGAGCAAGATAATAACTGACAAAACAAACTTTCAAAATTGCAAACACATTTTGGATATGTTTAAAGTATTTATATGCATCATCATAACATCATGGTCAAAAGGCAGCAACCCACAGCTACTACATACTTAAAAGTACATGTGACAAAAGCTTATTAGGAAGAAAGACTGTATTAACCAAGCCTTTCATGAGAACAGAATCAAAATGACTTCTCAGAATCAGGACAAAAATCAGATCATCAGAGCTAACAACTGGAGTTAGGTTTGTGTATTCAGTCTTGCAAAGCCATACCTGTTTAAGCTGTTCCTTGAGACGCTCCTCTGTCACACCAAGAGCTCTCATCCCTCGGGCACGACAAGCTGCCTGCAGTTCTTTAACAGTCAGGGTATCAACTCCCTCTTCAGCAATCATCTGCACAATCGAAAGGGAATTTGACCGTGTTAGAGCTCAAAACAGAGGCACCAGCACTGCACAGCCACGTGTTCCATCAGCCACTAGAGGCTGCTGCAGTAACACAAAACAGCCTCAGCTGCTCCCACAGCTCCAGCACGGCCAGCCAACCTCCAAGCTGATACTTCTTCCAGCTTCCTCACAACTTATAGTTCAATAGAAATGTTTTTCTTTGTGATATATTTTCATTTCAATTAGTGGTAGATTAAAGAAAGGTCAGTTTTTCCTTAACAAATAAGGATGCTTCTGATTTTAAGCTCTTCAAGCGTTTTTGTTCAAAGTTTTTAAAAGCAAGACAATTAAAACAAAGAAGGAAAATGCCTAGAAAAAAAACATGCATATATCCACACACACTCATTATTGTTATGTGTCAAAATTGTTACCCAGTGCCTATTCAGAATAACTCACCTTGTCATCTGCTTTTATGCTCCTCAACCTCATTGTCAGCTGGAAGCGGAGAAAGTTATTTGTCCCAATTGACTGAAGTTCCAACAATTTACAAAGTGCCACCAGCTGAGGCCTGGTCAGATTGTCCAGTGTCAACTCATCTTCAAACAGTTTAGAGAACCTTAAGATCTCCTCATTACTGGGTCTTTCACCAGTTTCCCTGATCTGTGAGGAAAAAACAGACACAAAGCTTTTCAAAGCAAATGTTATGGTTGGGCATTATTTTTAATAAAAACACTCTCCTCATTTGTCAAGCACTTTGCAACAGTTTTGGGATAAGAAACAGCACATAAGGAAACAATGAAAGAAGTTTTTAAAAAAACAAACAACTTAGGCAAAAGAATTGATGGTGTTGACAGTTTCCAACAACACTGCATAACGTAGTTAAGAGAAAACTAACAAAAATTAGATGCACCTGTAAACTAAGGAGCATGTCCAGCTGAATTACACTGCCATAAGATACCTCAAGAAATATAGATATACCTTTAAGTTAATAAATAGCTGCTACAGGAGTCACACTGGCAGGTATTTGTTCTGGTACCATATTTACTAAACACAGAAACACATAAGATAAAGATGGGAAGATAAAGTAATAAGTTCAGCCAATGGCAAAAAATTTGTAACACCAGTGTCCCCACGAAACACATGGGGACTTTTTTTTTATTTGCAAAATTAACTACCTGCTTCTCTCCACACCACATTTGTTACAATACTCTTTTGCTTTCAATTCTTAGATGTTCTGCAGCACCTCAGTGCAAATGTTTTTGTACTTGAAGTTATTCCAAAGTATAAAGCACTGTTTGGGAAAAGATTCTGTATTCTTTGTGATGGCAGGTTCTATGTAACTGCTTGTACAAATGCAAAGTTAAGCTTTTCAGTGATGTGTTGGCAATGACTTCCCAGTCATTTAATCCAATTACTGGAAGCTGAAATAACAGTTCAAAGAAGTAGAAGAAAAATTCTCTAGTCTCATCAGGTCACAGGAAAGCATTATCACCTGTGTACATGTTGATTTTTTTATTTTAAGTATGTCACCAAAAGCTTACTAGCGACATCATTGCATCAAAAATCTACAGAACTTACAAATAACTACTCCCAGTCACTTAACATCTTTGGTCTAATCATAGATACAAAAAAAAAACCATTTCCCAATACCTCTACTTTTTTTTAAATCCTGTAAAGAAAACATAAAAATAGGTGACATCAAGTACAGTTTGAAAACCTAACATTACCTGCACTGCCTAATTTATCATGCCTACCTATTTTACCTGAAAACTCAAATATTTTAGTGAACAGCTACTGAGTACAGGAAAAGGAAAAACTAGGACACAAGATGGCCTTGAGCCCATTAACCTCCAGAACACTTTTGTAGCAGAGAAACCATCTTGAAGAAAGAAAGGTCAAAGGCCTTGTTGTCCCACTTCACCAGCGCCTTCAGTAGAGGAGCCAAAAATGGCACTTTAAAAACACAACAAGTACATTCTCCCTCATTTAAAGATGAATTTTGACAAAGCCAAGCATGTGTTTCTTGAAAGTACAAACTGAAGCTTTCTAGTACGTCACTAGCTACAAAGCAACAGAGACAAATTCTGGAATTATACCGCAGACATGTTAAGCCTGTAATCAATTGCTCTTGTAGCATCAAATATTTCACCATAGAAACCACTGTAAAAGAATAGTAAAAAGGTGGAAAACATTTAAGCTTCTTCTTACTCTGACATTTATTATCTGGTACAGTGAACTGAGATCAATGAAGTTTGTCTCTGTGGCACAAATAAGAAATATAAAGCTGTAAAAAGCACACCCACACATATGAAATGCAGTGCTTGAAACTTCTTTTTTAGTCATCACAGAGGAACTTGGGACTTCCTCCAGCAACTGCGGAGTGAAACATCGTTTCTTTCCATGGAAATTAACGGCCAAATGTAAATTCTCAGTAGCAGTTCTTTCAGGAGAAAATGAAATGTTCCGAACATGAAGCATGGCAGTGGCAAGTTCCCAAAGCCTGCAGGGGCAGTGCCTCAGCCACTAACTGCTGTAACTAACCACCACTCACAATGTTCTGCAGATTCAAAAGAACAGAAACAGATGACTGCACAGAGGCTTCAAAGTACACAGGCTTTGCAAGAAGTTACTGACTGGCAAAGTTTGCCACTATGATTATGTGAGGTGATCTGCATGGCACTATCAACATCATCTTATCACCCCATACTTTATTCTTAGCTCTGACATGCAGGAAAATCTTAAGCTATTTGACAGGGCTTGTAAAGTTCATGTCTGAAACCCCTGGGCTTGTGGACCTTTTTCTGTGCAAATACACATTCTCTCCAAAGGAGGGGACCACTGCCTTTCTTTCAACGAAACACCTGGTGGTGGTGTTGGCTCCACCTCTTATTTAACAGCCCCACAATTAAGAGAAATCAGAGATAAATACTGTCCTGAGAAGACTTAAGAAGGCATTTTTCATCTCTCCAGGGAGTACCCTACTCTCACCTACAGTTTGGCAAAAGGAAATGCTGTGAAACCTGAAGGCCATTAATGTAGGAGGCAGATGTCTGACACTTAAGTCTCTCTGTTAGCAACCAAACTTAAATAGAAAAATTTTGCACCAAGCACAGCAACCGCATTCTAGTCAGTAAAAAAACTCTGCACTTAAAGAAAAAATTTACTTTTTCCCCCATTAAGTTTCAATCAGTTAACTAGGAAAGAAGGTCCTCTCCCAGTTTTCATACCCCATGTTAAAAAAGAGGTCAAAACCTACATGAGCACACCATGCTTCATGTTAGAGTTAACTTATTAACAAATAAGTGAACAAGAAGCAAATGAGCAGAAATACAGTGCTTCTAGAATTAGAGAGCAAAAGCACCAGCTCAAACACCCAAGTTAATAATAGGAAAACTTCATAACATTGAAAAAATTACATTTATCTTAAGAAAACTACTACATCCTGTTTCTTCAAGTCCAACAAATTAAAGGTATGTGATGATTACCATTGACCAAAAAAACCCATGAAGTTATTTTTTTCTAGGAAGAGAAAATACATTTTCCAAATTTTTTACCTTTTGAAAGAATGTTGAAAAATCTTTTGTAACATTTCCCTTGGCTGCTTTATTTTTTAAGGCCATCTCTTCAATAGTGTCTTGAAGGAATTTAGCCAATTCAAGCTTTACTCTCAATTCTTTCTTCAATCTTTCCTCCTGTTAAAAAAATATTTGTTTTTAAAAGTTCCTACCAGAAACACATGGACTAAATATCACTTCTAGCCCCAGACAAGTTATGTGGAGTAATTCTGGACTTCTGCTATAATACACACATTCCAAGGGGGCATTCATTCTTCCCAAAGATCCCCAAATCACACTGAACAAGCTGAAGAGCTCACTATGTGCTCTGAAAGTGAAAACTTGTGGGGCTCTTGTGGTGGGTTTTTACAAAGCTCTAACAATTCTGAGAAAACCTAACTAGAAGAAATTAAGTTTAAACAAAAAAAAAAAAGCATAAGAAGCTATTTTAAATATTAAGTATATACATATGAAACACCTTGTATCAAAGTTTAAGACTACAAATGTTACAACGTCTATTTTAATACAACCAGAAAAATAAAATATTTATTTCTCCTTTGTAGGAGTCATAGAAAATGGAAATGAGGATAGCAGAAAAGACAAGAGAGGCTTTCAACCCTGATAGCTTAGCACCTGCACATATAAAAACCAGGATGGCACTGGTTCACAATTAGATGTTAAAAAGCAAGATCTTCAAAATAAGATAAGGAAGATAAAAACTTTACCCCAATACTGAAAAAAAAAATCCAACTTTTTTTAGACTTTTTCTAATTTCTTTACCAAGAAATTTCTAATTTTTTTAAAAAAATATCACTGGATTATAAATTCAGACCTGCTTACCTTTTTAGACTTTGTCTCAAATGTGGAGGGAAGCATATTAGGGAACAATTTAAGAGCTACTGGAAGCAAAAATTCCATAAATGGGACAACAAGAAAAACCAAGAAAGGTACCAGGCGAAAGAGATCAGCACATATTCGAAGAAACTGGAAGGGAAACAAAAAATATATTGATAAGCTAAAATTTAAACATTTATTATAAAAATACTTGACTTGATCATCTAAATATAACTTAGGCTCATATATATATTTGCTATAAAGAAATTTCAAAATAACACAATAAAAGGATGTGACAAAGTCAGTTTTTAGTGGTTTTTTTCAAGTTGCTATATACCAGAAAATGCTGGAGTTTCACCAGTTTTCAACACTATTGAAAGTATTTCAAAAGCCTCACTGTGTCTCAATAGGATTATTGAACAAGTATCTCATTTAAACCTCTTAAAAGCACCTGAAAACAGGAGGTGGTCATTTGTTGTCATTAAAGCTGCTTAACTTCTTTTATGCATCTTTATTTGTGCTCCACCACTTCTTACATGCATGAGCTACTATGGACTAAGTAATCAAGAATAGAATGAAAGATCCCTCCCCCTCGGCCTTATAACAATTGTAATGTACATTTAAATCCAGGGTAATGAGCCCAGCTTGGTAGGTTTTTTTAAAAAACCACTGCTTTTGCAGAGCAGTAATCCTCTGAAGCAGGCGGCGTTCGTTACTGAATCTTGAACTGCATGAAATAAATACTGTCCTTGTGATTTCTGCACACTCACAAATATATATATTAGGCTGTACAGTCTATTATCAAATCTTTCAGTAATTGTTGGCAGCTTAATAACTCAGTTTATCTTGTGGAATGAAGATCTTGCTTGATTCTACCTTGTTTTACAAAGGAAAAAACTGGTTGTTGGGAATCCCACAAGTTCCTAAATCAGAGGTACACTGTGGTACTCTACCACCACAGCACTGTCATTCCACATCAAGATTTGATAAACACAGCTCTGAGTGGCAAAAAATGGCAACATAAATGTTATTACAAAAGTAAACCCATGCTCCCCACTCCAGCCCCTCCCCACAGTTCATGGCAATCAAGGGGAAGAGCAGCAACAACCAGCACAGATCCCATGTCCTCAGCACTGATTTACTAGAATACAAAACCTGTAAAACTTCATTCAGAATTTTCTTACCATAAAACCAGCCAAAATCTTAAGCACTACTGTATGTGGAATGCATATGCTCTACAGATTCAAAGTTTGCCATTTTTCTTTGTATATAAAAAAAATTCAGTTTCCCAGAAGGGATGCTTTGGTCCATTGTTCACAGGCTCAAGGATTTTTCCATTCGTTCCAACAACAGAAGGCAAATGACTACCATGGAGTTGTTAAAAAAAAAAAAAAAAAAAAAAAAAAACAACCAGAAACTTTGGAAGAAAATTTTAAAACTCAGAAGAAAAGTATATTTTCCCTAAAAACCCCCTTAAAAACTTTCTATAGAGTTCCTATTTTTCCCCAGTCTCTATTCTCGGACAGTGCGTGCAAGTATTTCTACAAAATCCATATCCAAGGAAGCAGTTTTACCACCGGATTAAGCCAACCTAATGCTAACCTGAGACGAGGTATAAAGAACCATGTAGGTGCACTGGCAGTCACACCACTGATCCAGATAAAACTGGCCCATAAATACATACACAGGCAAGGGAAAAAGGATCAGAACAAACCACGCGGGGGTGGGGCAGGAAAACTTGATTTAAGCACCAAGCTTTTCACACCAGCACTGCCCTGGATCAGCTTTCACAAATCATGGAACTGCACCCTGGGCTAACTCAAGGAAAACAGCTTTATGCAGGAACCTAATACAATGGTGTACGATTACACACACAGTACTTGGCAGCACAGCACCAGAACCTTGTGACTACCCTGTATCTGCTGCTACAGCTCATGTATTCTACTCTTCCTTCCTCTGCAGGGAAGAGTTTGTGAAGTTGAAGGACTTGCCACAAACTCCATTGTGTTTGCCACCTCACTGCCATGTCCTGAACCACACTGCTGCCGGAGCCAGCACTAGAGCAGTTAGTTTTTTAAAAGTCACTATCATGTTTTACTTCTTCCTGCCTTCTCTCCTAAGTGTAGATATGTGACCCTGCTGAATTCAAACACTGCTAGCAGTTGAGCAAGCAGAATTTTGGAACTGACTTTTAGTTTACATAAGCAATAGGTCCCTTTGCATTAGCCATGCTGCAATTGCTTGTTCATGTGGTTAGATTACTTGGATATCTTTCCATTATTGCCTCCAAAGAGGAAGGAAAGGGCAGGCAGAAATAACTCATTTGTCAGTCTGCATGAAGATAAGATTTCTCTAGGACTGTCAGCTCATGTGCAGCTTAATACTTTTAAAGCAGTATATACTTCAATTTTTATTTTATATTTTTTGAAGTTCAGGAGGTAATCCAGCACCAAAATGTTAAGACTTCTTTAAATCAGTCAGTATACTACAATTTATGATTGAACTGATAAAAAAAATGAGCTGTGTTGAAACAAACTTGAAATAAGGTTTAAAAAAAACCCAAAAGGGTTTTGTTCAGCTGCAAGCTGGTTTGCTTTTTGGTGACCCCAGGTTCTGAGCCTACCACGCCCTCAACTCCAGAGACAGGACATCCTCCTCCTCCAAATACAGAAAACACAAAAATTAGATTAAGAAGCTAACATTACTGTACTTACTAAAACTCTTTTCTCTACATCTCCTACACTGGATTTGCAGGCATATAAACACATACATACATCATTAGATAAGAGACAGGCTACACCAATGTAAACACTACTTTATATCTGGAAACAAATAAATGTCTATTTATTTAAAAAGAGAATTAATATCGAAAGAGAACATTTGCATTAAAAAATCCAGGAAGGCCAAATGCCAGATCAATATTTAAACATGAAGAAGACAATTCTATTGTCACTAGATAACAAAATCAAAGGTAATCAAATTAATAATTCCATCTATTTATGGAATATGACTTGTGTTTCTATAATTTCTCAGAAGTATGGCTCAGTAAACATGAAAGAGGCAGGAAAATCAATGGTTCCAATCTTCCCCCTGGAGAATTTCTGATTCTGTTTTAAACCATGAATTAATTTGTCTCGCTTGGCTTTCCAAGATCCCCAAAGCTCTCAATAAACCAGCACAAGCCTGCACTGCTACTTCAAGTCTTGCAGTCCTCACCTTCCCCTACCCTCAGTTACTCTTCCTGGTACTACATAATCCCCTCTCACGTCAGCACAAACAGTTTTATTTATTGCTGAGCAACGTCTCAGCTGGATCAGCTGCCAAGCATTCCTGGTACCAGCCAAGGAAGATGGCAAAACTAAAGGAGCACAAAGATGCTGAGAACACCAAGCAGCGCAGTCCCAGAGAAAAGGACATCCAACCACAGACAGAAACTGTTACACCTCCCTCTAACAATTTTTGCCACTTATCTAACCTTGTGAATTTACTAAGAACTTTTTCATACTGCTTTTAAGATGTGATGGGTTTCAATTACACATCAAATTGTTTGAATGTGACCAACTTTTATCAGGAAATTATAAAAACAATGAGCAAATACTTGTATTTTTGATAATTTACTGGAAGTTTTGAGGGCAGAGATGTGAACCCAGTACATTGTATGTGCAGGTGTACAAACTGCAGAGACCCACAGTGCACTCCTCCCCCAGAGCACACACACCTTCTGCTCTCCAGCTTTTCTTCTAGAACATCTTTCCAGCAACAGCTGAAATGCGTTTTTCATAAAGGCAGAAAGACAAACTTAAATTTTTAATCTCTATAAACTGCTTAAACAGCTTGTCCTTAAAAACAGTAAAATGAGAACTGTCAAATCAGCCTGTTTGATATTTTGCCAATAAACTGAAGTTGAATATCAATGCATTCTTTAAAAAAAAAAGGAAATTAACTATACCAGCTTAATATTTTGCAGTCTTTTCATATATGAATTTGTATTGAACTTGTTTTTAAATATCCAAATAACTTTCCATTCCAACTAAATATGCCTATTTCAGCCAAAACCTGCAATTACTATTGAAATACATATATATTACCCAAATTTGAAAGCACTCACATTTTGCACTCCAGATTTCATTTCCCTTTTCTTTAAAATTATCAGTTGCATTTTTACAGTTTCATAAATGTAAGCAATATGGCATAAGTAAAGGAAATCTATCTGGGCTAAAATTATTTCAGATATTTATAACTGAGATAGTACATTATCAATCATGCATTTCAGCCTGCAGCTCTTATCCCATTCAAAAGAACTCCATGAAGCAACAAACAGGAACAGAACTGGCACAGATACAACCATTACTAGCAGTGTTTTCCCACTATTTTTCCAGCTGGAGTGAAAAAGCAGACCGTATATGGCACACGGCTGCGAACTTGGGATCAAGCACAATTGCTGCCCATGTGACAAAACAGAAGAATCCTCTGCTAGTTAGTTCTAGAACTAGCTGAGCTCTAATAAAACAGAGCAATCACCAAGGCCACCCAAAGGAAATTGGTCTTTACTTAGTACCTGTCTCCGTTCCCGACGAGACAAAGTGTTTCCGTGCAGGATTCTCCAGAGCATCCTCGCAGCTATTTTTGTGTCAATCCACAGCAATCGAAACCCGTGGTAATAGTGCTTCAGTTCATCCACAATCCTCTGCCCAAGGGATTTTTTTACAACTTCCACTTCTGTTGGACTATATACAGGACCTCCTTCTTCCAGCTTCTTGTTTTTGTCCTTTAAGGACTTCAGTGACTTTTCAACTATGGAGTCATCTTGAAGGGGACGTGAAGAATGCCACCACCTAACTGGAAGGTACTGGGGACCTAAAACACCCACGGTTGCTAGTGGTGTCCATGAGCCAGAAGAGCTCCTAAGAGTGAAGTGTATTTGTTCAGATCCTTTAGTCCAACAACAATAGTGAGTTTTTTTGGAGTAGGCGTAAACAGGAGGGACACTAGTGCAATATTTAAAGTGTACAGTCCTTCAAAAGAAAAAAGCATTCACGAATTAGCAACAGATCATCAGCTATTTCTATAAGTATATTTGCACAGATATATATATATTTATGTATTTATAAAACACAACAGTTGAGAAATATCTACTGCATATTTAAGGGAAAAAATAATTTTTGACTCTTAAAACCAGTATCTAAATATGAAAAGAACACTTGTCTTTACTTCATGACAAAAAAAATAAATTAACCTGCAGGGAATTTTCCATTGTACAGCTTTGAAACGGTAGTTTATTTTACTCCAATTAAATAAAGAGCAGCCACCACATGTGCTTTCCATTTAGAAAGCTACATTTGAAAACTAATATGCAAATTCATAAGTAACATAAAGTCCCTTCTATTACTTCTCCTGTTTGTGCAAAACACTTTTTAAAAAACAAAAAGTAGAAGTCGCATAGTTGGGATAAGTGCTGAGTCAGAGAATTAGCACCAGAGGAATCTGATTTCATTAGAGTTCCTCTCCTATCTCCATGCATCCAGTTTTCCTTATTCAACAGAACCTTTTGTAAAAACTTCCATCATAGTACCGAGCTGGGACAGAGAGAACCAACAGTCTTTTACCTTGTTCAGAACTTTGTTCTTTCTCTAATTAAATGTAGACTGAAGTTAGCAGGGAAGCACTGCTCAAACACCACTAACACTCCTTATATATACAGAAGAACCACTTGTTATATGCAAGTAGGATTGTACACAGTTTTAATAAAAGATGGGACAAAATAAAATAGTAGATAAAATATTTCATATAAATGAGCTCCATCAGCGTCCCTCAAACTGAAATACTGGCATTAAGACAGAAATGACTGGGTTGTTTTCTTCATGGAGCCCTTGTACTACCAAAACAAAAATCAGAATGTGTTTTTGTCTTCAGTCAGTGGACAGAAAATAGGTGCAAGTGGCTTTACAGGTCTTTGTAACATTTTAAGGTTTCTCATACACTTAAAAGTGTTAGCCTTACTCAATTTTCAGACAGAAACACTTTTTAAATTTAATTATTACATGCTCAAATGAGTTTTAATTTACTTTGATGGTTCTGTCTACCCAATGTTATTCAAACAGAGCTTTGTACAAAAAAAAAGAGAGACTAAATTATTACTTTTTAAAGTAATAATTTGACCATGACCTTGACCATTCAGTGGTCAGATGACTGCTGGAACACATACAGGCTCTTGGCTAGCTAGAAAACCACACATTTGCACAGATATTAATTAATGAGAATTTTAGTTTAATTATTTTAAGAAAATAAACTCCATATTGAAAACCAAATTAAAACACTTGCATAAATCAATCCACCCTGACTGTAAGGCATTTCCCAAGAGCAGAGCTCCAGGCCTACAAGCCAAGTTCCACCTACATACACTGACACTCTTCTGCATGCAGAGAGGAAGAAAGCTCTGACAGCAGAACTGGTTCTGATCTGCAGGGAATAAAAATTTTGCAAGAAATGTACCTCTGAACACACTTTCACAAGTGTGTTTCCTTCTTTTCACAAGAAGGATGTCAGACACACAATTTCTGTCCCATCTGTCCTCAGTGCTTATCACTAGAGTCCCTTGCATTCAGATCTGGGTCACGCAGGGTGCGAGCATTAGTTTGTTTTATTTTAAGCAGCAATGTTACATTAATAGCAGCTTTGGTTAGGAAAAAAAAAACCAAAACAAAACCAAAAAACCCCAAACCAAAATAAACAAAAAAATCCCCCACCTCAAACCTTCTCAATAGAGTAAGATTTTCTGTCCAAATATTCTGCTGCTCATTTCATCACAGAATCACAGAATGGTTGGGGCTGGAAGGGACCAAAAGACCACACAGTTCCAACCCCCCTGCCACCAGCAGGGACACCTTCCACTATACCAGGTTGCTCAGGTTCCCCATCCAGCCTGGCCTTGAACACTTCCAAGGATGGAGCATCCACAAACTCTCTGGGCAACCTGTTCCAGTGCCTCACCAGCACAAAGAAAAGAATTTCTTCCTTAGATCTAATCTAAATCTACTTTCTTTCATTTTAAAGCTATTCCCCCTTGCCTTGTCACTCCATTCCATTAGCAAAAGTCCCTCTCCAGCTCCCTTGTAACACCTTTAAGTACTGTAAGATGCTGTAAGGCTTCTCTGGAGCCTTCACTTCTCCATGCTGAAGAACCCCAACTGTCTCAGCCTCCCTTCATAGGAGAGGTGCTCCAGCCTAACAGGTTTAAAACCACAATTTTCCAGCTTCCCGAGAGAGGAATTATTATATACTAACATACTAAAAGTAGATATTTGAAAATGCTTTATGTACTTTAAAAAAATTAATCATAATCCATTCTACAGCAAGTGATATAGAACTGTCTAAAAAGGATTTGGTTTGTTTTGTATTAGAGGGCTGTGTCTAGAGACACATCTTTATACTAAAATGAAAACTCAGGAAATCAAAGAATAATCCCTGTATCCTGAGCAGTTAGTTTATAAATGAACTTTATTATTTTAACCTTATTTTAACATTCCAAGGAAAGGTGTTAGGAAATTCTTATCTAAGAGTATGCCTTGTGAGCCAAGTCAGGAACAGAGAATGGATTCTGCCAACATTCAACTCCTTCAGTTCCACAAGGGCACACAACACTTGGATTTGTTTTCAGAAGAGGACATCATCACCCAAGGCTGCAACATACAATAAACTCCTTTCTTTGGTTTAATAGAGATCCCACTCAGATGCTCTACACTCTTATCCACCAACAGTGATTTTCAGCTGGCTGTGACTGAATGTTTACTCTATGGAACTCCATGGAGAAAGTATGCAAGAAGCTTATCAGATCCCGTTATGACCCCTGGAGTCACCCAAGATGGAGATTAATATTCTACTGCTCCCACATCAGAAGTGAAACAAAAAGGGAGGAAGTGGGCAAAAAGGGGAAGATTTCACTTTCTTTCTCCCACACACAACCAACCAGGTGAAGCAAGTAATACTCAGACTTCCTTTAATCTGTCATTAACACAAGCTAAAGTTAACATTTTACCACTTTGTCTAGATTTATACCTACATTCTATGACAGTATACTAAGTGATAGTTCAGAAAAATGTTCATATTTACTCACATTTTGTTTGCCAGTCTCAGGGATGTACAGCTAAGACATGCCCGATCTCCCAAGTTACCTAGAAAAATACCAATAATTAGCATCAATTCTGAAATTTGGGAGGACATTTATCCATGTAGTGAACTGTGCACAAATACATGAGTGAGAAGATTGATCTTTACATAGAAATGGCTATTACTGAAAGCACAAAAAAGATGTTGCTTAACATGCAGAGTCGAACTCCCTGGATGTGTGAGGTTGGTTTGCTCTTGTTCAACTGACTGAAGACAAGTTTCCAAGCCCCTCAGGCAAGAAACTATATTGTAGAGGAACTTCTCTGAAAGCAAATGTAATTTTTTAACAGCTCTATGACAACATAGTATCAGGTATCACAAAGGAGCCCTCGCCAAGTGTTTAGTATCAAAATGGCTTTTTGTTGTTTTAAGCAAAACAAATAAAACACAAGCAGGAACCAAAAGGCATTTCACTAGAGAGGTGGAACCGCAACACCATTTCAATACATCGCTGTCCATTTTGATTAGCACCTGGTAAACATAGCTCTACCCCATGATCACTCTGTAAAGGATACAAATTGTCTCGAAGGGAGAGGTGAGAACCTAACCCAAAGCATAGGAAAAGTCAGCTTTCCAGAAAACACTGTATCCCTCAACATGAATTTTACTTGAAACACTATCTCAGAATCAGTCCTAACAGTAGCTAAGAAAGCCCAAAGGAAGGGCTGACACCTATATAGGAGCACCCTCTATCCAGGTACACAGACAAACAGCATCCATTCTGGAAATAAATTGAAAAGATCATCAAATCATAAATCATCTAAGTCATGTGCTTTAATAAAGGACTGTGTTTGAAAGTCTTCCGATCATGGAAGAAGCATAAAGAACATAAACTGCTACCTAGTGGCTGCACACAATCTACAATCACTGAAAGTCATCCCTGATCCCACGAGAAAGAATCAGGGTCATCTTCCTAAACCAATTTAAAAAAAAAAAAAATCTTGTATCAACACTTTGCTACAGTAACTCAATAAGTAGCTACTAGGAGGAGCAAGAATACTTCTGGACATATCATTAAAAAAAATCACACAAGCAAGACTTCAAAGCTGTTGACTCTTTTTGACCTATCTTTTCAGAATTCACCGTAACCAAAATAAAATTGGAAGGCTGGATAGAGCAGGCGTACTGTGGTTTGTTTCCCCCATCTGGAACCTACCATTTCTGGTCAATCCTGAGAGACAGCAGGACACAAAGGTCATTTGAGAGGTCCATGGTACCCTTTCCCCCCATCAAAGCCAAGATATGGCCTATGACAGAACCTGTATCTGAGAAAACACAGCACTGATGACCCAGTGCTGATGACCAAAAGCCTTCCCCAACAAAATACCCTAATTAGGGGGAAAGAGATGCTGCCAAAATCAGATGGGACAATCAGAAGTCATAGAAGATAAATTAACTTATCTGCGGAAAATCTTGATAATCAAGGGATGTTCCATGCTAAGTGGGCTCTGAAGTAATTACAGCAAAAGCTGTGGCATTATCAAGTCAAAGGATTTACCCATGTCAAGTTGTATGAAACTCTAACACTTACTGCCACTGCAAGCAGAGCCAATCGAAAAACTGTCTCTGTCTGGCTCAAAAAGCAAGCCTGAGAATCTGTGATACTCTCCAATATTTACAGAAAGAACAGTAGCTAAATTACTTGGCCCAAGAGGACACCCCTGACCTCAAGGAGCAGCTGAGCAAAGCCTAGAAGTACTCAGTGTCTGGAGGGATAAGTCACAGCACAGTAATCTGTCTCACCCGAGTGCCAGGAAGCCACAAACCCTTATGTGCCTAAAGCAAGAGTCCTGCTAGGAGAGGA
Organism: Hylia prasina; assembly: GCA_013397195.1. Taxonomy (NCBI): domain Eukaryota; kingdom Metazoa; phylum Chordata; class Aves; order Passeriformes; family Sylviidae; genus Hylia; species Hylia prasina. Next base: position 51,484 of record VYXD01010597.1, on the reverse strand, counting down.
TGACATTGCCTGCTATGGACAGGTGCCCCTAGAACTAAGAGAGATGATCTGGAGCTCAAAACTGGCTTGGAGTTTCTTAGATAAAACTCCATAGCAGCAAGACACTTCCACTTCACCTACCTTCTTTCCATCCAGGCTCATTAAATGTTAAAGAAGGGGTCAAAGAACAAAATTCCAAGGTTGCCATAAGAAAACATGCTGACTAAGCTTCTTGTTGTACAGCATGTTCAGAGTGTGAACAGGCCCATAGAAAATGTTAATTACAGCTTTGCCAGTTCTGACAAGAGCTTTTTAGGTTTTGCAGTGTCTCTTATAACCATGTACTTAGGAGTAAACCAGCCCTAAAAGAAAAGATATACTTTCTTTAGAAAAAGCAAAGCCCCTAATCCTTGCTTCTGAGATAATACAGATAACTAAAAGTGTCTGAACAAGGTGAGTGTTGCTTATCCATACTCAACACTGTTCATTTAAGAAACCTGCATTAGCTTAGTAAGAAAGAAGAGCAGTAGTGCCAAAGAAGCTGTATATTAACACATTTCTCATGGAAAAGAAGTCATAGGAAACTTTATACTTGAAGTTAATGAAGCATCAAAGCCAAAGTTTTTGATGTAGAATAGCCATACTGTTACTATGTTTAGAATTTTTAAAAATAAAACGGTATCATGAAGTAAGTCCCTAGAGAAGTGTAAGCTTGCAGTATTTAACAGACTGATCTTCACAGGAATAACATTTAGGATTCTTAGAAGCACTTAGCTTTAACTTAATCTTGGACTACTTACACGTAAAGCAAAGAAGATGAGCTAAGTAAAGCAAAACACTACAGAAAAAAAAGACACCATACAAGAATGCATTAATAATAGACTAACACCCCAAATAAAAGTATTGGTTGTATCATAACCACAGCACACTAATTATTTGATTTTATCACAGCATTTCAGCTTAGGTTGTCTAAGATTTTAACAACCAAAATTAGCACTACTTCATATACTATGCCACAAGAACAATCAAAGCTCCCATCTAATTTAAAGGTACATGGATGTGCTTTTTCCCCATTTAAAATAAACTAGACGGTTAGGGTACCCTAAGTTTTTGCTCAGGACACTGTCCAGGCTTAACCTAAATAAATGACTTTACAACAGTAGCTCACAAAACCCACTAGTTAGAGGCAGATACCACACTTGAGTGACTGTTGGTAACCCAAGGGACAGCTGCTCTTTGCAATGAACAAGCATCCCTATGGCTCATCAGGTCTGCCTGTGTGTGAGCGTGCAGCTGCCCTGCTCTCAGTGACAGCACTCCCGTGACAAGTCGGGGCTCTGTGTCAGTGACAGGCAATTCCTCGCTAAACCTCTGCCATTCCAGCTCAGGGCTCTGTCAGTGACAGGCAATTCCTCGCTAAACCTCTGCCATTCCAGCTCAGGGCTCTGTCAGTGACAGGCAATTCCTCGCTAAACCTCTGCCATTCCAGCCCAGGATATAAAGAGCAGCCACAGGCCTCGTGTACGTCACACGTTATCAGCTGTTTCATGCCACTAAGCTTCACCAACCAGAGATATTTAAACTGCCAAATTATCTTCATTATTGATCAGTAACACACGATGCACTTCCTTTTTATTTTCCTAAGCTTTCAAAGCCATTTGGAAAAAGGCAAAATCATGTTTCGTCCCTAACACAGACTAAGAGAACATCCCCTTGTGCTTTCTTAGAGAAGAAGCACATGACTAGTGACAACCCCATTTCAGACCCAAGCCACGCCGAGAGCAAGGCAGGCAGGACCGAAACGTAGTAACGCGTTCCTGCACTTTAACAAAAAGCACGTGTTTTTCCCTTCCCCGACCAGCCGGCATTTAGAAGACACGCGTGTGCCACAGCCCTTCGGGTAAATCATCCCCTCCAACCACATTGCCGCGGAAGCACATGCGAAGAGGCCGCAGCAGCCGCCGAGCGTGGGCCGGGCCGGGAGCGGCGCCAGCGCCGGCGGACAGAACGGCGGGGACTCCGCCGCGGCCCTTCCCTCCCGCAGCGGCCCCTCCGCCCACGCCCGGAGCCCCCAGACGCCTCCGGCCGCTCTCCCTCCCCTGCGCNGGCCCCGCTCCTGTCCCGCCGCCCGGGCCGCGGCGATCCCCGCACGCCCAGCAGCGCCCAGGAGCCGCGTTCGCCCGGCACCGCCCCGCGGCGCCGGGCACGCCGGGAGTCGTAGTCCGGGAGCGCACGGTGAGAGCGACGGTGGCGCCGGGCGGCGGGGATGGCGTCACCGAGGGGCGGGTACGGCCGCGGCTCTTCCCTACAGCCGCCCGAGGGAGGGACGGCACCTGCGGTGGGCTCCGGGCGTGTCTCGGTGCCCTTTCCCCGGGCGTGCCTCACTCGCAGCCCATGGTCCCCGCCACGCCGGGAAGGCCACAGGCCGTGCCCGATGTGAAGGGCGGGCGCCGGTGCCTCACGGAGCCGCTCAGAGCGCCGGGGCCACACATAACCCCAGCGCAAAGTACAGCGCTCCAGCACAGCACGGTGCTTTCCTCTTTGGCAGAGGTTGGATTGGGTGATGCCCAGAGGTCCCTTCCAGGCCTGACGACCCTGTGATCCTGTGGTGTGTGTGGCTGTATGCCCGCACGCCTGCGGCCCAAGGTTGGCAGCAGCAATTCTGCTGTACACACGTCTGTTGCTTTGTGGATCTCGGGATATGACAGAAAAAATGGGTTTCCGGTGGAGCTGTGATGGTTTTGATAGGAAATAGCACATAAATTAGTCAGTTGACAGATGTGCCGCATTAGTGCTGGTTAATAGTTGCTCTGCAAGTAGCATGTTATTCTTCAGATAACTCAGTCGAGTCCTGACCAGCAGTAGGATCTCTTATCAAATATTTCAGTACTCAGTTAATGCAGTATTATGTGGTACTTCCTTTGTTTTTAACTGTATAGGCAAATGCAGTGAATAACCAGAGTCAAAGTGCAGAAATTATAATTTAATCTGAGAACAGTGACATTTTACAGACTGTGTACATGAGGTTTGGGTGTTAATGCCTTCCTTGTTCCAGAAAAAACGGGGGGAAAGCTGCTGGGACTCTCTGTGGACAAGATGGCTGCCAGCCCTGCCAATAAGATGGCTGCCCCAAGGACAGGGCTCCAGGGGGACAAGGAGCTGTGGGATCAGACCTCTCCTGCCTGACAGGTAACTCACAACACCAGGCACTTGGTCACCTCTACACCTGCCTCAACCCCAAAGACAATACATGTTACTTCACATTATACATAAGGGGTAGCAGAAACGTTCAGGTTTGACCCAAAACGTGACTGAAAACAGGGTCTTGTAGCAATAAAAAGCAAATGAGTTTGCAGTTTATCTGTTCATGCTAAGGACTAGGCAAATGCAGGAAATTAGTTGGTAATTTTATAGAGTTCTTTTGTGTATTTAAAGAAAATGCTCAGGATTCCTCCAAAGTGTGAAAAAACTTTGACGAAATGTACGTTACTTATATTTTCAATTCAAAAAGTATTTGTGAAGATGGAATATGCAATTGTCTGAATATTTAAAAAATCACAACACCTTTCTCACTATGGCTATAGAAATGCTAGTGTTATTTATGTTTAGTGATAATTAACAAATTAATGGGTGTTACTATTTATGTACTTATTAGAGCTACTTTAAAAATGTTAAGCTTCCAAATGCACTCCAAAATTTTTAGCCAGCTGCGTTTGCTTTACAAGTATTTAAATATGTACTGCATTTAAATGGTTAAAAATATTTAAAATCTGCAACTTGACAATAGTGCTTTATGTTAATGGCAGTCTTGAAAAAAAACCAAACAAACAATGTCTTCCCAATCTACACGTCTCTCACTAGACTGCGTTTGTATCTTTCTCTTGTTATTCTTTTTTATTTCTGGTTGGCTGATAACAAAACCAAATGAAATGGGGCAACTAATGGCAGTTCCTCTAACAAAGCTGCTTAATTATGTAGAAACATTATATGAAGCCTATACAAGAAGAATAATATGCTCTGAAGTCATTAAACTATTGACAAGAGATTTCAGACAGCAAACAGATGATTACAGAGGTCTCAATACATTTATGCAGACAAGTAACCAGCCTTTCAATAGTTTCATTAAATTCATTAGTATTCAGGGTGGCAGACAATGTAGATGCATGGGCCTTTTCAGAGCTGAATTCGTTATGTTTTTGTACAGTCTTTTGTTCCAGATTTGTTTATACCTGCAAGTTACAGGGTTTGCTACTGTAAATGAAAAGGATTGATAATACACTCTGAAATTTTCCCAAATAGGTATAGTTTAAAAGTACTAATTGATTGTGTTCATTTACCAAGCATTGTGAAGTAATGCTTAAGAAAAGACTAAGAATTAAAAATTTTCAAGTATTTATACAAATTGCTCCCACATGAAAACGGTGAGTGACTGTAGGTGACACATGGACCTTCCACAGGAGTCAGTTTTTGTTTTAAAGAAAAACATCTTCTACTCCAGCCAGAGCAACAGCACATGAGCTCACAGAGAAAACACCTATCCCCAGAATAAAGCATGATAGCACATAGTTACTAGGGGGTTGGGGTTTTGTTAAAAAAAAAATAAAAAAATCAACTGCTACTCAGCCATTTTAGACCGGTTCTTAAAGCAACCATGTTGTCTGGAAAAGTTGTCAGCCATCTTGCTGAAAAATCTGTTTTCCAGCAGGAATAGGATATGAGAGACTGAAAGGAAGAAATACAAAGCCTTACTTCTAGATGGGTATAATAAGGATCGGAGAATCATTAAAATAAATGTAATATTTGAACGAAACTAAGATTACTATTTCATGTTAAATGTATTTTTTCCCCCTGGATATTAAATAGAAGCAAAAGCAGGGTAGGAGTTATCTAAACCACTTCAAAACAACCTCCAAATAAAAGGAAATTTTGATGGTTGTTATAGGCTGTGTAAATACTGATATATGTATTTTATTGCTGTATGAGCAGATACAGTGATGACAAAGGCATGACTGTTTCCCTTGTCTGAAAGAGGTATGGTGCATAAGACCTATAAAAGCACAGAACAAGTCTAGGTCTGTGCATTACTTGCACAAACATGACAAAGGAGCAGATGAATCTATTATTCTTATTGAGGAAGTTTAGAAATCTATCTAGAAATTGGGGGGCAAATGTTTATATGAACAGAGAGGAGAAGTATGTCACCCCTTCCCTGAAGGCATGGCCCAGGAAGCACTCCTTGATCCTGCTGATGTTTTTGAGGATTGATAGCAGCTCCCCTCATTCCCAGCTTGAGGTGCCCTGTAGCCTGTAACAGTGGCTGTGTGGCAGTGCCAAATCTGTGACACTCCTGCCAGGGACACAGACACGGCCTCGGTTCCCCAGTACACCCTGGTGACAAACGGAGCTGGCAGCAGGGGCCGGGGAGATGGGGATTCAGGGCGTGGAGGGGGAGGAGGTGCAGTGTTCGATGCTCTGGGCTGTAAGTGGGAGGAGGTGCGGGCATAATTAGCATCTGATGAGTTAGGAGGCACCTTTGCTATTTCACTGCTGCAACAGCGTGTTTGTGTACACAGTGTGGCTCAATAAGCTACGTATCAGTACAGGTCCAGAGATAGTCCTTAAAAGTAGAATTATGCTTTTAGGCTGTGGAATCTGTTTCCACGGCAACCCCCAGGTTGTCTCCTTGAATAGGTTTAACAATACAGGATTAACCTCATCTTTATTCACCACTGTTCAGTGTAAATGTAAAGAAAGCGGGGGAGAAAAGACATTACTGTGTAGCAAGTTGCATTAAGTTTCTACTCCAGGGAGAAAGCCAAGAGATTATTAGTAGGGTTTTTTTTTTAAAAAAAAATACTTCCATTCATTATCAGGGATTTTTAGGAGAGATTCCTGGGATACTGAAGCCTGTTGCTCTGTCAGTGTTACACCCAAATGTAAAAGTTCAAGTTGTGGCTGGATTGCAGATTCGCCCCATGTATGTCCAGGTCACAAGTTCACTCCTGTCTGTAAATGTGCCAAAAACAAGCTGCACTGACTACACATTAGCACAGAAACAGGCTGCCCTGGGTGCCTCTTCAAACACTGCCCTGAAAGGCCATGCAGAGAGTGCCTTGATGGCAATGACGTGCTGCAAACAGTCATTCCCCATCCAAGGATAATTAACTATCTGCTCAAATTCAAGTCAAAAAGAGGTGTTTTAAAAGATTGCTTAGGCTTGACCCAAAGTAGCAACACAAAATGCCATAAAAATAATATATTAGGTTATAATTAGTTATATTTGGTGTGCAGACAGGCAGGAGCACAGCTGGGGGAGCAGAAATGGGTAATTTTGAAAATCTTTTCAAAGTGAGGGGAAAGCATTTGCAGTTCAGAACGCAAACCACCGAGGTTCTGCCTTTTCCCAGCAGATGGAGCTTATGTGAAACAAACAGGTGGAGAAGCTGTGGAACCACCGCACAAAGTGAGATTGTGGCGCTGGAGGAACACATGGGAAGAAAGCCACAAGGTTCTGGCCAAGGCAGGATCAAGCAGAGGGAGGGCAGTGTTCAGGCTATGTGCACAACAGAAAAAGGGTGAATGTAGCTATAAAAAGCAAATTGATTTAGACTTTGAGAAATACAGAGGGAGGGAAAAAAGGAGTCTCTAGTGTTACCAACACACCTGTTAGCTCCAGCTGATATGAGAAAGACTGAGATTTGGCTGCAAAATCATCAATGCTGTATTTCAATAACCTGTTGGGCCTCCAAATGAATCGGTTTGATTTTATGAATGACAGGATTTAAAACTAGGCACTTAGAAATATTCTTTGCCTCCAGGGTTTTTTAGGCTGTAGGGTTTGCAAGTTCCTGTCTGTAATTAGAAATGCGAAAGCCAACACTCTTATGTCATTATCTGCCTCTCAGAGTTAGGTCTTTAAGAAAACATCAAATGTTGTGTTGCTGTCAATAAAAGCCCTAAATTTGCAACCACTGCTTTTATGCACCCAGCAGGAAGCAAGACAAGAAAGCATGTGACTGGGGAGGCTCTCCTCCACCTCATCCCAGATTTTTTAGACCTGTTCCTGCACTTGTCTATCACAAAATTCCTGGTAAAGTCAGACAGTGGTATAGGAGTACTGGAAAGAAAGGAGGTCCCTGCAAAACAGAGATACCTTCCAGTTTGTGTCCATTAAAGAACACAATTTGGTCCTCCTTGATATGTATTCGTGATCTCCTCAAGAGCAGAAGGTTAGCACACCATGTTAGGAGAATTTTTACTTTTGTATTCTAAAAAGGATAAAAATGTGCTACTTCCAAGGGCCATGTTAATGGCAGCAATGTGACTTTCTATAGCAATTTGGCAAGGCTGAGACTGCTTATGGTAAGTACTGCTTTGGAGGGGAGCAGGTTACAGCCAGCACATGCACACAGCTGTATATGACTTGGTGCAGGCAAAATGCAACATTGTCCCATTGTCCCCCAGGCATATTCGTGCTTTCTCTGCCTCAGAGAAGGTGAGCAGAGCTAAGCATTTCTGCTAAAAGAACAAATGAAAAATATTGAAGATGGATTTGTTCATTTGCTGAAGCCTGATGCTTAAAATTCCTGTGTAGAATATAGCCTTCTCAGGCCTCTGCTGTCATTACCTCTCTCTTGCTGGTTTTGCTGATGATCTTATCAGTCCTAGCTTGTCTTTTCCCCTTACAGTCAGCCTGAATAACCCTACTAGAAGGTGTCTTTCAACCTTTGAATTCATGCTCTCTTATTTACCTTTCAGCTTTAAATCTTCTACCTTTCATAATCCAGACCAAGCCTGTAACACAGATCTCACACTTTTTCATCCTGTTCTCCTTGACCGGACTAACACTCCCCTCTTCCGTGCTGCCGTACAATGACCTCCCCATTCCAGCATGCAAGCCCACAGCCCCTCCTTTATTCAAGTCAAAGAGCTGCTTTTCTCAAGAGGCCTCCCCACAGAGATAATGAAAAGCAGATTAAGAGATTTAAAAAAGGAGTTGGTTCCTTTGGAATGGTCAGTGCACTTTCCCTTTCTACAATCATCCTCTATACTGTAAATTTTCCAAATCAGTGTTTGTCTGGATGTCTGTGCCTTGACCTCAGCAGAACCTAAGCTGTTGGGCCCCAATCCTACACACGCATATGCATGCCATGTCCCTTTGCAATCAGAGACATTCACACAGAGTGGTAAAGAACCAGTTCAGTTATGTATTTGTAACATCAAATCCTATTGCTTGCCGGATAGCATCATAAAAGTCTTGGAAAGAGATAAAAATTAACATTTTAATCTTTGTTTTGTGAGACAGAAAGAATGGTAACCTCCAAGGCAAGTGAAGTGGCAACTCTGATGACAACGCTTGATTTGTAGATATATGAGAATCTTGAGGGGAAATACCTGTTCAAATGTGATGTGAAGCTATAGAAAAACAACAAGGAGCCATCAGCACAACTACATCCCAGTGGTGCTTTGCCAGTATCCTGCCTTTTTCTTGTGAGGCTGAATTTCAGGCACCAGAAACAGAAGACGCTTTGTCTGGGCTTTCCCATGTAATCAGCAACCTCTCTCCTGCCTATCTTAGGCCTCTATTCACTTTATTACTATTATAGTATCCCCGAGAGACAGACTTAGGAAGCATTCACCCCCAAACATCCTGTTACCTTCAAGGAATTAGGTATTTTCTCAGTAACACATTATATGCTTTAATCCTGGTTTCATGTGTGTATAAAGTATGGCTAGCAAGTCGTGCATGTAAGAAAATACAAAGTTGACAGAAAAGAGCTTTACCATTGGATTTGATCAGTACCCCGGGGAAGTGAAGTCCCCCAGAGCATGTGCTGTCCTCTGAAAGCAATTTCAAGAGGGAATTTTGTGTACAAACTGAAGGCTTAGCTGGGGTCTGCAAATATCTAGCAGTTTGTGAGCTGGATAGAGTGAGAGGAGCTCACTGGGACTATTCTGTGCAGCAGGTAAAAATGAACCATCCACCCTGCTCATCAGTCAGGGTGGCAAGCCCCACACTCATTCCAATATGACACGTATCAGTCATTTTCTTTTCTAATCACTAATGCAACAGCTGAAAAAGGAATATACCCAGCAGATACCAACAAAAACTGGCTCAGCCAGCAATGCTTCCCTGTTGTGCCAAGGGAACAACCTCCTCCCCTCTGCGAGGCCTCTCCTCCCAAGGAACAGAGATCTAACTCTCCCTGAGCGGGAAGCCTCTTTCAGCGTGCCAGCTGGGAGTCAGGGCCCTGGGCACAATCCCAGCACCTGTGCCTAGTTTTCTTACAGAGCACAGCCAGCTGCTCTGCTAGGTCTGCAAATGTCCTGTATACCCTATTTCTTTTCTGTGGATTGATTTGGATAAGCAATATGCATGTGTTGCTTATATTTGGATTTTTGCAAATTCATTGTTTTACATTTACCTTAACCTAATTTGTTTAAGGATCATATCAGGCCATTGATAAATGAAGTCATGCCATCTTTTTTAATAATTATTAAACCAGGGTTATTGAGCCAATAGTGCCCAGAACCCCCTGTATTATTTTTGAGGGAATTTGAAGGTAAGCAGGATGTAACCACAGGCCACTTTGGAAACTATGACATGGAGTTTGTGAGGAAGAAGTGTTTTTGATGGCTGGTGTTTATCAGCAAACTTTTCTGGCATTGCGCATGGTAGGAGAGAGTATATTTGACCCTGAGGGTTCACAGGCATTAGATAATTGTTTTGGCTCTAACTTAGTTCATGGCATGTTAGACTAGTCATTTCTGTCTGTGACACCGAACTATCAACTGCAAACTTCCTGTGTGGAAAAAATTATGCATCTCTTCCAAGTTCACATTATGTTCTTCTGTATCCAACAGTTCTTATGCAGAAAGGCAAGGTTAGAGTTAAGACCATTTTCACTGCTAATAGCTTGACTCTCAAAAAGCCTTCATATTATTTAAAAAATCCTAGTATAAGTGGAGCCAGAGTGAGATTACAATTCTGTACTACAACAGGAAGAGGACATACAGAGTTCTGGAAAATAACAAAGGCGGGAGAAAAGTGAATAAAAAATGGTTATTATTACTGCTCATAATGCCATATTAATTAAACCAGTTTATCTGGGAATAGGGTTTAAAAAAGAACAGAAGGAAATATGTTTTCATATAAACTCATTGCCACCAGATGTTGTAAACCCCCAAAATATAAATAAATAGGCTCAACAAGAAAATAGACACACTCAAGGGAGCTAGGCTTAATGAAGTCCCTGACACATGCTTGTCTAGCTGCAATGTCCTCTTTGGAAATAAAGAAGTCCCTGAACTACTGATTTTCAGAAGCAGGAATGACACAAATGGGTAGGAGCTACTTTTCCTATAATCTGTTTCCAATTCTAAGCATCCATTACTACTTCCTTTCTTGGTTTCCCTTGAGGAAAGGACATGCCTAAGCCTGCTTTGAATGTTAAAAGCTTCCTCTGTTCTGCACAAATAGAGGTGAGAGTAAGACACCATAAATAAAAGCTGTGAGATACAAGTCCTAATGTGGAACCAAGGAGGTGTTTGAGGTGGACCAAAGGGTCACTGTCAGGGGGTCTCAAGGCACTTGACTGAGTTGTGCATGGCTCACCCCATGCTGGGGGCCTATGGCAGTTTGCTTAGTCCTAGACAAGCACTACACTGTTTCTGCTACCTTTAAACTCTACATGTTCCTCTCACCAACAGAACAAACACATTAATAAAGGTGGGGATTTTTTGTGTAGAAATATAATGAAAGCCAGGTCAGAAAGGGAAAAGATCTCAGTCTGCTTGGTAACTTACACAGAACGAAACTCTACCAAGGAAAGGAACTTGCATCTTCATTTGCTTTCTTACCACAGTGTTTTCTCTTTGCACTTTACAAAATCCAACTTCTGCCATAATCCACCTGGCAACAAGTTACAGTCGATCTCCCTCTAGTGGGTAATTAATTACCCATAAAAGCCACAGCAAGACTGAGATGTGTTAAAAATCTGCCTTGTACTTGCTTTCCTTCATCTCCTTTCTTCAGCTAGTTTTCTTCTTTTTTCATCTGTGATCTTTCTCACACATGCATTATGTGTTTTCTTCATACCCTCCGTGAACTTTGTATCTGCTCCTTGTCCATTCTTGTGCTCTGTGAGGAGTTGGGCTGTTTCAGGGGTTTCTGTTTGATTTTGGTGTAAGTGGAAATGAAAGTAAAGAAGCACCAAAGAATGAATTTAAAATGAAATATTCTAGAGACTAGTGCTGTTTGCACAGTGGCATGTGTGCAACCCCCAATATGTTGAAAGCTTAGAAATCTGGGAAACAGAAAACCCTAAGACCTACCTTAATTTTGTCATTTATTTTTTTATCAGGGTCCGTCATAAGAAATTTACATTTGAGTTTTCTTATCCTTAAAGTTTATTTATTTGGGTTGAAAATCTTCTGCATTCTGCTTAGTAGTTTGTTCCCCTTGCATTTGTTGTTCCATTATCAAAACTATTAACAGCAAAATACATAAGCCAGCTGTGTTCAATCTGAAGTTAGCGCTCTAACAGCAACAGTTAACTACCAAAGAGTATTCCCAGAGCAGAGCTGACATTAATTGAGAAGGATAGTGCTCTGAAATATGTGGAGACAAGATGCTATAGAAATTGATTTAACCAGACCATGCCTTTTGTGTATGGAACTGCATTTCTCTCCTTGCAGAGCATATAGGCTGGATACTGTGGCTGTTACTCTAGATTAATGGAAATATATTAGGGATAATTCTCAAAGGTATCACCTTTCTCTGACTGCTCTGGGGTTTCTTGTGTGTGTGTGGTAAAGCACATTTCAGACAAAAAGATGAACAAGTCAATATTGTCCAAATGAAAAATGACAGATCTGGTTAAAAGAAATTTTTAGGACGAGTTTTCATAATATATTCCTCCAGTGATAGTATTAATCATTATATGTTGCCTTTGTTTTTTAAACTTTGAATTATCTAAATAAACCAACATAAAAGACATTGTGCTCCAATCCAAGTATTTTCCAGGTTCCTGGAGGCACTGACCTTTATCTCAAATCACCGTGGTAAACGGCGTTCCACAAAAGTCACTAATTACAACCCCAAGAGTCTTTATTATGGCAAACTTAGGTATCACAAAGCAAATGAATGAAATGAAGATAAACTGGAATTTTACTGAAGCAAAGTAAGATCACAGATTATTTATTGTGAGCAAATTCTGCACCTAGAAGCACCTATGCAATCCATATATTTACATTATTTTGTGAAACAGCATAATACAAAAACAATTTTTCTATACAGCATATCAGGATTATCAAGTTATTTTACTAACATGGGTATAAAAAATATTGTAGCTTTTGCTCCCTTCATAACTGAGTTGTCAATATAACTAATTTCATTTCCCTGTAATAAAGATGAAATGAATTCCAATCCTGCTCCTGTATCAGTTACAGTATAATTTTATTCAGCTGAGACATTTCATAAACCTGCTGAAGGTAAGAATTGCAGACGGTGCTGAGGCAGGATGTGGAGGCAGGGGAGAGGTACTGCAGAAGAAATTTACAGGTTTTGTCTCCACAGCTTTCCTTGCATTGATTTACAGGACAAAAAGAATTCAGTGACTATCAGCTTTCAAGACCAGCTTGTAGAGCTGACAGTAAGAGAATGTTCTTTTGCATCCAAATTGAGTACATTTGTTCTAGAATTTATTAAGACACAGTAAACAAAGAAACTTACAGTGCCACATCCTGTTCTTTATTTAAGTTGGATGAAGGCTTCATTTGGCATCATGGAAACTAGAATGACTACACTGGGCTAAACCAAAGGCCTGTGTGTCCCTCTCTCCAATCTCTGGTCATAGTCAGAAATGAGTGCTTAAGGAAGGAGTATGAAAAATAGGGTGAGCATAGAGCATTGCTGCCTGCAGCAGTGACTTGTATTTCATCACTGCTGATAAACACACACAGAACAGAGTCTGGTGGTCTGAGCACAGAGCTGGGAGCTACGAATCGGCTGTTTCAGTCCTGCCTCTGTCACCAAGGTTACTTGTACATCGCTGTGTCCCAGCTCATGTGTGCGGGTGGCAAACCTGCCTTCAAGCCTCTGCACTGCAGAGGCACACACAGCCCGTGCTCATCTAGCCACACTCACATTCAGGCTGGTTTTGATCAAGTCTGGTATTATGGAGAGATTTGTTCCTCCCTAATGAGCCGCCTCACATCTGTGATTGTTTCCTGAAGAGCTGCATAATATCCCAGTGCGCTTCGTATTGTGTCCCTTTATCTCTTCCCCATTCCTTCTGGCTCCTGTTTTTCACATGGTTATCATCACTGGCCTCTGTGGTCCTTGCGCTTTGTCCTAAGCTTGTCATCCCTCAGTTTCTACAACCAGGAACAGCAGGCTCTGTGCCAGGTAAAAACTGTGCAAATACTTTCCCTGTGTAGCCCAAGGCCAGGTCAATCCATCAGGTAGCACAGAGAGGCTGACTCTTTCAAATGTCCCTGCTGAAGCTGCCAGTAAAAAGATGATGCTGTTAGATTTCCAGTAAAACCAGAAAGATAATGTTAAAGGCACCTCCTTAAAAATTCCTGTTAAAAATTCTGTTTAGAAGCTGCATTATACATTGCTTCAGGGCTTCTTGCAATTCCCAGCATGATGAGATTGCTCCTGAATGGCTCCTCAGAAATTGAATCCATCAGCTGCAGGCCCACTTCTGGTGAGTTCACAGTTTCATCATTGCTCCTGGAAGTCTGTCACCTCCTCCTCCACAACCATCATTCCCACCTTCACTGGTCTGCCATCCTTTCAGAAACACCAAGTGGAGGACTGCAAGCTCCACACTCAGGGCACTACTCAGAACATCACAATGCAGGCATCACAATTTTCCATTTTTAACCTTGCAATGTAGAGCCTTTACCAGTGATTTCTACAAGCTGACTCAAGCTGGCTGGATTGAAGGCCAGATTTGAGGAACTTCTCCCCAGATCCTTACACCTCAGGTTGAGCAGAACCCTGGAGAGCTCCTCCTCCTCCTCCCTGCGGCCTCCAGCTGCGCTTCTGCTCAGGGCAGGGGTGCACAAGAACTGGAGGAAGCCACATGCAAATCAGGGCGGAGTGGTAACCAAGTATGTCTAACCCAGGGGGAAGCTAGTAGGAGTGCAAAGCTAGTCAAAGGGAAGGGAGAAAATAGACTGGAACATACAGGCCCTGGAATACTGGCATGTCAGAGGGCTGTGTATAGTAAATAAATAGAGATATGCATGTTTTAGCAATTTCCCCAGGGTAAAGTGAGTAGGAGTGTGTTCAAAGAGTAGTATTTGCTTTATACTGTCCTGTGAGCACAGGTTCAATATATACATTAGGAAGTACATATAGGGTGTATGTTTGATCAAGGAATTCAGACAATAACCTGAGTAATTGGCAGCATACACCAAATCCCATCAGTCTGGTCCCAATGCCAAGTTCCTTCTCACTATTACAATTTTGCAAGCAATTAAAATGGCTACTTAGCTACATTATGTTATTACACGCAACATCACTTGTCAAGTATTTTAAGTAGGAAAAGTGATGTTAGTTGTTGTGCATTACTACCCAGGTAAAAATCACACCCCGTGTTAAGCATGCACAACAATATACCATTAACCTGTTTAACATGGTAGCTTGAAAGAGTGCTGTGTTTTTCTTTTATATTTCTACTACATGTCCTCTGTTATTACTTTGCACATTAATTTTTTTTCTGCCATAAAGAGGATTCAATGATTTTGCAAGCCAGCCTCATCCCTAGAATGCTATAATTTGACAATTTCAAGGCTTTTCAACTCAGACCCTTGCATATATGTCATATATCGCATTGCAGATTTCATCCAATAGTTGAAAATGTACTCTCAATGCAGTATCATCTTATCAGTATTCTAGCACCATAAGCTTTCTCACTGCAAGCAGGGGACTGTTCACTACAATGAAACTGAAAATGGAATAACTGAAGTATTGATTTATATGACCTTCAGTCAGGAATGTTCTAATTCTGACATAATCTCTCTGACTGAAATCCTAAACACTGTATAATTTTGATTTATTACCCTTAAAAGAAGGAGCCTGGATCTGTAGATTAACAGAATACCTAGCATGAAAAAGAATGGTGCAAAAGCTCAGGAAGACTGCAAGAAAATGCAGATTGATCATGTGATTTTACTCCAAACATTGTCTCAGCCAGCAAATCCATGAACGGAGCTGAAGGCAAGTGGAAAAACATTATGCGGATGTTTTCACAAATCCACTCTTGTCACTCGGAAATCTCTCACGGTTACATACATTTTGTAGCAAAGATAAGAGCACGTTAGTAAGTTCAAGCATGAAACAGTCTGTTTACTAAAGGCTGCAGGAAATGTTTATTAAACCAGCTAATTTATGGCAAAACAGGGCCAGAACTCGATATACTCCACAAAAGGCTGCTTTACCAGGCAGCTGTTTCCCTCCCACACCAGCAGTGTAACTCACTCTGTGTTATTCTGTCCTCACATCTGCTGCCATGGGAGCCAGGAGAAGGCTTGGAAGGGTGTGAGGGCACATTGGACCTGACTGCTCACAGGTGAAAGCTAGAACAGCCCTACGGTGTGCTGCTTAAAATTAACAGCTGCTATCTTTAAAGCAAAGCAGCTGGATCTAAATCAAGTAGAATCTTCTTAAATTGAAAGGTGAATCAGGCTGGTTGTCACTTCTTGCATTTTTTTGGTGAGGTAGAGAGAGTAGTTAAAAGAAAGAGCAGATAGAAACTATTCACAACAAGCTAGTTGATAAAGGTACATTAAAAGCCCACTGAACACATGTTCACTGAACACAGTCTTAATGCCCTGCAGGAACTGAAATCAACAGGTCAGTTTAATGCAGACTAAGAAAAAAATCTGCCCTCCACCAGTGCCTTTTTTCTGTTCTTAATGTTTGGTGAAATGAATGCTTGCCTCCTTTCCTCCCACACACTCAGCTCACAGTTCCCTCTTAGCCATTTCCCAGTCCTATTTTAGACAAATCTTTATCTTACATGCTTCTGCAAATCCTTCTCCTCTAGAGCACTTAACATCCTCTTCTTTCATAAAATCCACCTTTTACAAGTGATACCTAATCAGTCTTACTTTATCCTACCAGGAAACGGAGGGGTTTATTTTAGAAAAAAAAAATTGTTATTCAGTGAATTTTGTGGCTGGTATGAATTGTTTTATTCTAGCAGATGATCGTCTCCTCTATGCAGGAACATTTGTCTGCTTCACTGTACTGCACAATGCATATTATTCTCACCTATGAATGCGCCTGTTCCTTATTACTTCCAAAGATCAAACATTATACAATTCCTCCAGTATGGAGCTACAGGCTGAGCTACAGCTACTGCAGCCACTGTAAAAGCACTACAGCCTCAGAAAGATTATTCCTTCCTTCCTGAATACGTTAGAGTGGATATACCAGGAACTAAATTTGTGCTTAGGGATAGCAGGAAGTGCCTGATTCTTTTTGTGTACTTGCAGANAAAAAAAAAACAAAAACACACAAACGGGAAAAGGATGAGATAAAAAAGAGAAGAGAAAATGATAAAAAGAAAAAAGAGAGACTTGGGTGGAATCATATTTAGGACATTTATTCCCTGAAATATATATGGACAATTTTCAAAGTAAGAAAATAAAGTATTTACATCAAAAACTGTGTTCTACCAGAATGACATAAAGGCTTGTAAGCAGCAGACAAAAGAGGAAAAAACCATGAATAATATTTCTGTAATCAATTAGCATATCAACATGTAGGAATTCAATACAGATAATATTTGATTCTTCGGACTAGAAAACTTACCATAAAGCCCAATTTTGCAAACCAGTCCTGGCATACTTGATTTTCAGCATGAGCTGTTTATTGAATTCTCAAATGAATGTATTTATCATTAGGAAAATCAAAACAGCAGAGGAAGTAATATAGTCTTAGATTTCCCAATGGTGAATTAATTAGCGGAGTCAATTCTGGCCTCAGCCTGGTATCTCATCCACCAGACAACACTTGCTTCCCACTGTAATGACAGATGATTGTAAAAGCTTAACAGTGTTTTGCCAGTGCTGGTAAAGCTGATAGGGATGGGAGTGAAGGGCAGCTTGGTATCTTCTACAACCAATGGCAAACTATTCAGTATGAGAGGTTAAGAACTACTTTATTAGGATGCTTATCATTACCCTCAATAACAACTATAAAAAGCTCCAAGTCAAATAGTTCTGACTCACTTGTTGAAGGGTAATACCATCTGTGGAGGAAATTCTGGATATGGGCTGTCACCAGTGGCTAATCCCCCTGAAACAGGTGCACAGCAGTTTGCCAGTCCCACATCACAGCAGGGCTGGCAGCCAGAGCATCCAGCTCACAAAAGAGATGCCCACGAGAAAGGAGGCATAACAAAAGAAGAAAGGGCCTGTCTTCATGTTTCTCCCAAGTGACTTCCACTTGTAAAGTTTTGGTGACTAGAAAAATTTGGAAGCTATTTTCCACTCAGTGTGCATCAGCAGTAATACCCTACTTGTCCGTCCTCAATAGCAAGTTCTCCTGGGCCACTGCAGCAGCTCTAGAGTGAAATATCTTTGCAGACAGTATGTTTGCAATTGTAAATTCAACAGATTCTCTATAAATTGGTGACTGTTAATATAAAATATTTTAAAACAAAATGCCTAAGTACCAGATCAGTGCAACATTTGTCGAGTCCGTTCAGGACAGAAGGCAGAAATATTCCAAAATTGACTTTTAAATGAATGAACAAGGAATACAGACTCAAAATCTCAACTCTGGCAGACACTGAACTCAGTGTCATTTGATCTGCAGTAGCACTTGGGTGTCTGAGTATGTCTGCTGAAACAGAAGGAAACCATTTCCAACAAGATTGTTCAGCTAGTCCAAACTGGTAGCTTCTGAGTAAAAGAAAAACATTTTCTTACATTATAAGGAATATCAATAAAATAACATAGTCTTTTCACTGAAAAAGATAAACCTATTAAAAATTACATATTACAGAGTTAGAAAGGACCCTATAATCAGACCTGCAGTAGACAGACAAAAAGACTTCTTAAAGTGATTTTTTTCAATCTGTAATACAACACACCTTTCAATGTAATATTTCTGTCCAATTAAAATTATTCTATGGATGGAGATTCCATCATAGTTTTATTATTATTACAATTTATTGTAAACTTACTGTATTCATTATTAACCTGAGCTGTAAAAAATGTAAATACTAGTAATTATTAAACTTGAAAACAATGCAAAAAAAGGAAAAAAGATAGCAAAAAAAAAGAGGGAAATGAAGCTGATTAAATGTCTGGTTCCCACTGATTGCCAATAGCTACTAGTGTGAAATTAAGGGGTTATTTTATCGTCCTTTACAGACAAGCTCAGTCATGCTCCATTCAATAACCAATAATTTATGTCTTTGAGTTAATAATAATTACAATAAAAATATTCCCCATTTTCTGGCATGCTGTGTTTATTTTAGGATATTAACACAGCAATCCAAATACAACACGTAAAACTCCCTCAGGGTTTTCTGTCTCACATCCCAGACCTTCTGTTTCTTTATAAGCTTTAACAGCCACAGTTAGAAGAGATATAAATAGTCTGAAGCACAAGAGAATCTCTCTTCCCTGACAGAATCTTTATTTACAAGCTCTACGAACCTAAGCAGGTCAAACAGTCCCTTGCTGGCAGGTTAATAAGGCCCACCTGCCAAATAAACCCACCAGTGAACTCCACAGGGCCTACATAAATCCAAAGCACTGAGAACAAGGTTTTTTCCCGAGGAATCATACTGAGATGGGATGCTTATAGTTCAAAAGGGGGTCGTCTTTCAACCTCCAGAGTGCTTGTCTGCCAGGCACACACGTGAGCATGCAAAAGGTTTGCAAAAACCACAACTTTTACCTTCAGAAGACATCATTATTTAACATTTATATTTTAATATTGCTTACAGGACACCCACATGCTGAGGGCTTCTCTGTTGGTTCCATATGAACATGTAAGGCTTCTAAGTCTCTGCCCTTTTGGACTTTTTAAAGGGCATGTATAGTTGTGTCATAAATTAAATCTTTAAAATTATTCAAGACTTAACATACAATTAACTAACAATGCCATGAAAAGAAAATGAAAGAATATTAATTCTCAGAAGCCAAAGTAAGTTTTTTAATGAATATTGACAATTATCAAAGTGGAATTCTGTTCTGAGACATAAGCTGTTTGAACACAACTCTTGGGTAAATCTTTCCCATTGAATCAATGACTTCTTTATGTTCTTTCCTGAACATAGGCCCAGCAACTATCTCAGTGTGGGCATATCCACTGACTTCTAAAGAGGCCCACTCGCTGTGTTTATACTGCATTGTAAAAAGGCATCCTTCAGATTTCTGTTTGCTGTTCATACAGTCAGCAAAGTGGTAAATTCTGAGGACATGCCTCATAATTTATTAGGATGGCACCAGGCAGATGAAGGCAGACAATGGATTGTAGCTGGGCAGCAGAAGCTTTCTGCTTAAACACTATAGCAGAACTCGTGATCCACTCATGAAGGGATCTGGTTTACCTTTGCACACCTGGCTGAGAACTGCAGGAATGCCTGAGCTGATTCATAAACAGGCAAATGCTCCAGCCTTAGAGGTGGCAAAGGTAATCAGGAAGGGCAATATGCAGCTGGAGAGGCAGCCTGTGTGTAATGGGTAGGGATCACAGGTCCCATCTAATGAGCCAGTGAACATCTGATGAAGTTCTTTCATTTACTGTGAGGGACATATCCATATGAGGCCTACAGGCTGCCTGCCTGTAAAAATCCTTGAGGACAGGTTACAGGCAAATCAGGCAGCACATAAAAAAAAAGCTTGCAGCTCTTCATTCCTGCAGGTCTACACTGGACTAGACCAGAGTCTCCATGGGCACTGGGCATTACACTGTATTAGAGCATACATGGTTGGGGCTGCAGAGACTAGTTATTGATAAGGACATCTATTTGCCAGAGGCATTCCAAATACTAGACAAATGTAACAGTTTTACAAGTGTAGGTGAAGTAAGAAACACATGTAGAACGTGCATTTAAGATTCTATGTTGTGCAAGGAACTTGGTTGCACTTTAAAGGCCTTGAATGTGTTCCTTTGAAGGCTTTGAATGTCAGATTACCAGAGAGAATGCTCAGTTTCAGGATCCTGGTACTGCAGCTCTTGGTAATGTTACCAGTGGTAAACTTTTACTAAGAGGCAAAAGTACATCTTCTGGGCCCTCTGAAGCACTTCTGGGCTGAGACAGAAGTTTGGGGCTTTGAATCACAGGCCCCCTGATTCTGAATGCCATTTAAGTGCCTGTCACGTCCTGTGGGACCAGTGCAAACAGCTTTGAAGAACCAGCTCAGAACCAGAAGATGCACGTAGCATCAGCCCTCCAGCAAACACTACATGCCCAGTTGCTGTAGCAATTGCAAAAGGAGGAGTGTTCAACTCCCAGTGGCTTGTGTCCATGGGAATGATGCTATTCTTAGCACAGTGATACTACAGCCATACCCAGCTTCAGCGTGAGACAACAGAGAGTGGGTGAATCTTCATGCAGGCAGTGTCCTACATCCTGGCCAAGCCCAACGCCTTTCTTCTCTGCCGGGTACGTTCTTCATTTGTATCACAGTTTAATTGTGCTGCTCTAAATGCAGCTAAGACAGCCCGATATCTGGATGCAGGTTTGGCCCTGGAGCCGGGGGTGCCTCGGCGGGGTCAGTGCTGGTGGAGGGCCGAGCTGCTGCCAGTGGAGCGCAGTGTGACTCCTGCAGGCAGCGCAGCAGCCCGTGCTCCCAGCAGGAGCCTCTCGGCGCTGCACCGGCTGGCACCGCGCACGCTCTGGCTCATTAACAGTAACTGAAGCGAGCAAACAGAGCTTACAGCAGTGAGCACATCCAGCTCGAGTGTAAGATACCTTGTAAAATGCGCAAGAAACACAGCCCACTCCTTTCAGTTTTCACAGCAGTGACAGCACAGGTGATAATTTGGCAGATAGGCCTGCATTTGCAAATCTGCTCATCCTGTGCCTCACATCCAGTTGTTGCCGCCCTCATTTGTCAAGTACATTGCACATACTCAACACCAATGTAAAACAAGTGCTAAGCATCTTATATAAAGTCTCCAAACAGTTCTTGAAATTAGTGGCAATTTCTGAAAACGCCTGTCAGTGAGCATTTTTCTCAAGGCGTATACGCTGAGTAAATAGGATATGATCACAACTACAATTTCTCAGTACAGGAAATTGCCAGTCACCAACATAATTAGAAACTGTTCATGTGATCAAATTAATCATTTAAAAAAGAGCAATTACTGTTAACAGAATAATGGCATGCCTTAAAAAAAAATGAAATTAACCTTTAGGACAGACATAGTTACCCTTACCACTCTGTATTGAGGCACCAAAGATTAATACATGTGCAAAATAAAACACTGCATTAGCATCTGCTGAAAACAGTAGTAGCATTATCTATCTGGCCTATTCAGCCCTTAACAAACTTTATTCTTCGGCCCCAGCAGAGAGTGGAAATATCAATAGTCACTTCTCTGCCAAAATGAAAAAAATACCACTCTTCAAGACTTCCATTGATACATAACTTACCACATTGTGATTATCGCTGACCAATAATTACATGAAGATTAAACGTAAGTCAGCAATTTGAAATGCAGAAGAATTTAACACAAACCTATATTACAGCTCCTCGAAAGCTAAGACTTGACTTGTTAAGGCTAAAGCTTAACTCTAAAATCTAGAAACGCATGCCAAACATATTGCAAAAAACTATATTTTTGCTCTGTTGTGCTAAACATTAATTCTGATAATGAATGTATTTTAAAATTTATACTTCTAAGTGAGGTTAAGTTTATGTTTAGAAACAGAGTAACACTACGCTATCAATAGATAGCAGAGTTAATATATTTTGAATCCTCAAGCTGTGTGTTTCTCCATAGATTAGATTTATTTTATTCTGAATGTCAGCAATGTTTAAATTAAGTCATACTGAGGGGGAAGATAATTAGAGACATATAACTTCTATGGATAAATTTATTGATTCAGTGAAGTTACTTATACCAAGCTGAAGCATGTTAGCTGCTGAGAGCTGGTATACAGCTGGTTTTTATCATCCCAACACTGAAAAACAGCAGGGACATGCTCCTCAATTTTCCTTTCCCGTGGCCTCTGTCTTGCCCTGTAGATGTATCCCACTCGCTCATGTGTTCAACTTTCCTCTTCCTTTTGCTCCCTCAATTACACTTCCCTTCCTTCTGCTCCACACAAATGGTGCAAACACAAATATTGTATTTGCAACAAAAGTGACATTTACTCCATTCTTTTCCTATCTGAAAATATACCTAGTAAACAGGCTGGTGTAACTCATAGTATGAAGAAGATTCACATTTAACTGTTTTTTCATCAGGTAGTTATATTTTACTCTGATTGGCATTTAAGCAATAAACTGTACCTGCACTTAAGATGTTCGTCATTTGGACTGAGATTAATTCTATTTCAAATTCTCAAACTAGATTGTTTTCTTTTTCCCAAGAAATCAACTTTCTATTTAAAAATACCATTTTGCATTTTTATTTTGGGGTTACACAAAGTCTGAAAAGCCTGTACCTTCTCATTTTCAAGATAATTTAAAAGTGATTCTAATACATGTCAAATTGTTCAAGTAACCATTTTCAATGAATTTTCATTCAAATTAATTAGCAAATATTTGTTCAAGTTCTCTAGAACACATTTACTACTATCATTTTATGATGAACGTGCTACAATTGATAAAAATACTTTGAAACACTGATTTTAAATTTCATATTTCATTGTTTCTTAATTCTAGATCAGCAGCTTCCTGTATCCTTATTAAGCAGCATACAATATGCTGCATGGTCAAAGACAAACACATACATGCTGATAAAGATTTTACTTAACAGTTGTGATGATACACGGACTGACGTGCTGAAGATCACTGTCCATGTCTAGCTGTACTGAACATAGCTCAGGATAGGTTCAGACAGGATGAAAGCGATTAGTCTCTGTCAATCCAAAGAAAAACATGGACTGCTGGCCAAAGTCAGTGCACAAGTGAAAGTGTAATGGTGATAGTAGGATAACACTGAGCAGGTAGCTCTGCATCAGTGCTACATCAAAAAGGGACAATGGGCAGCATTAACTTTTCCAGTGTATTCATGGTTTGAACTGTAATGTCTTCAGTGTTCACCCCTAAAATGTGGAAAGGTCTGAAACAAGAAAAAACTGCATCTGTAGATTCTATATGGCCTAACACAGTACTTATCTCATTCAAAACCTTAGTACAATAAACACTGCTAATATGATGTGCTGCTCTACTAATTTGGAAATATCTCATTAACACATGGACTACACTCAAGTAACTTCAGTTTAGCACTACTTTGAGTTAACATTGCCACCAAGATAATCTGCATGCAGGAAAATACATACTAGACAGATTATTATATAAAATCCTAACACAAAAATAAAAATGGGTACAAGAAAGGAATTTAGAAAACAATCCTTAACATCCTTACAGGAGAGAAATGTAGACACAAGGCTCCTGCCACAGAGAAATACAGTGAGATTAAACGTGCTCTGTCTTTGCAGTTTGCCTTTGCCAGGGGAATGGCAAAGCTTCAGCACTGGGACTGCTGGTCCCCACTGCTTCTAATAGCAACTGCTTCTAATGGCAACAAGTACTCCAAAATGTGCCCCATCCCCTTGTCAACAGCAGTGACCAAGCTCTCCAAGAAGGGAGCTCTGCACTGTTGCACAGAGTAATGCCACACACACTGCTTGTTCCTGAGCTCTTTCCAACACAGTGAAACTGCAGCAACTGCAGTGCAAGGCCTTGGCTTGTCCAGCACTCACTGTCCTGCAGTGGCAACAAAACAAAACTTCCTTCACCTTCAGAGTTCCAGCACATGCCTAAAGCCAGGGGCGGTCACTCACTTCAGTTATTGCTGAATAAGTGATCTTGAAAAAGTGCTTGAATTGCAAATTGTCTTTCAGCCTAGAACTTGATAATCTCAAAAATATTCAAATATTTCTAGGGCAGCATGCTACCACTACATTTATTTAAATGCCTTTGAGTCGAAAGAGGGATATTAATTGTGATACTGTTTAACACAATATATCCGTAAAAGCTGAAAGTAAGAAGCAATAAAATTTTAGTCACAAATGAAACCGGAGTCACTAATCAATGCTTTTTATTTGCTCTAGTTGTGCCTCTTTGATATTTCCTGGGTAGGCCATTGAAACCAAAACTGCTAAAAAATATTGGCTAATTTAAAATCACAAGGAAATATAATGAAAGAACAAAATCTCCAAGAGGTTCAGCCTGGAAAATTGTGACTACTGGAAACAGATTAGAGGACATTTCCTTCAACTCCTTCAAAGCTGTCACTCAAGTGTAATGCAGCATGCCTGTGATTTGTCAGCACAAGCTTATTCTGCACTACATATGCATTTACACCTTGAGAAGTTAAAGCTTTTTTTTAACTCAGTTTTCAGAAGTGTCATGTAACCCCCTTGGAAAGGACCAGCCTCTTTGTGTACTGCAGTGGAAAAATGAGGTATCTTTGTTATCACAATAAGAGCTCAAAGAAATGGCTAATTGTTTTGAAAATTAAAAAATCTGCATGCATAATTTTTATTTAAAGGGTCAAGATATTGAACAAGTTTACACCAGTGTCTATGTACAATGTAAAACTGGTAGTATTCCAGTTAAAGGTGTTAACTCCCAGCATAAGCCTTCCTGGAAGTCTTCATGGTGAGTTTATCAGGAGGTAATTACACAGTTGCAAATCTTGGTCTCACAGACAAGGCCAGTGATCTACAGGAATTTTAAGGACTAATGAAGATTTGTCACCTTGACTGTGATAACAAAATCCTCCCACTTACACCTTAAAGAACTGACACAGAAGGCAAACATAGGAACTGTGTTATCTATAGGATATTATGCATTAGTGATAAGTACAGAATGAAGATCTGTTTCTCTTTTGTAAGTCATACATAACAATGCATTTATATCATCAGGCCTGCACACAGAGCTTATTCCCAAGGGAACATAGAAAAAGTATTTGTATCAGGCAAATTATTGATAATTAATGTTTCTTATGGAAGTTGGGGCTTTTTGGGGGAGAACAGAAAACACCCCAGCATACATGGCATGCTTTGTACTTTCAGTATTGAATTTGTTGTTCAGCTATGAAGAAAAGCAACCCTCTATATTCCCTTACATAAACAACAGGATTCACATACTTGCACTTCTATTTATTTATATTGATACTGGTGTCTCTGTTTTTAATATAAAAAGGATCTTTAGTTTTTCTGTGACTGCATTTAACTGAACTTTAGAAAGGAAGCTGGATAAAACTGTCACGACTCTTTATCCAAATTAGCTATTTTAAAATGTAATGGTATTTTTCTTTCTCTTTAGAGCTGTAAACACTGACATTCGGAAACTAAATCTTGTTTGTCTAACACCTTGAAGATAGTGTATTTTTTTTTCCCCCTCGCAGAAAGGCTGTAAAACAAGTTAAGGTACCTTTATCACTGCAGACAGATCTCCTCCAGCCACCTTCAGCTTAAAGTTTTAATCAGCTAACGATTAAGATTTTCATTACTGAGTACTTAGCACTAAATTTGCACTGTTCAACTGCTAACTGCCATGCAGCCACCATTAAACACTCACCTAAAAATATCAACAAACTTTAACATATGAAAGTAAGTTAAGGATCATGTAAAAAATAAACAGTCTGAGCCTTTCTGCAACAGATGGCCTAATTTCACCATTATCCATGAAGTATGATGCTGGTGTGTTCCCCTCCCTCAATTATCATCTGTTTACCTTTGGCAGGAGTTGCCATAGGTCCTTAGCTACCAGGTTACTACAGTA
The DNA here is from genome assembly GCA_013397195.1 of Hylia prasina. NCBI lineage: Eukaryota > Metazoa > Chordata > Aves > Passeriformes > Sylviidae > Hylia > Hylia prasina. The sequence goes on along the minus strand of VYXD01010597.1, from coordinate 25,558 downwards.
TCCATAGCACCGAGGAACTCTATTCTCCGCCTTGTACACAAACACAGGTTCTCAGTGCTCATAAATCCTTTATTAAACCACTGAAAGCTTGAAAAACCTGGCCATTACCTGCTTTACATTATCTGGTGCAACCGTTCATGAGAATATTTGTTCCTATTGTAACATGACTGCTGTTTAACGATTTGACCTAAAAAAAAAAGAAAAAGAAAAAAAAAAGCAACTGTGTTTTCGACAGGCAAATTGCAAGCACATGTACTTATTTTGATGCAATCTTAAGGGGAGAAAAAAAAAAAAAAAA
>VYXD01010597.1:0-24449 GCA_013397195.1 Hylia prasina | reverse complement strand
CCCCGGCGCTTCCCCCGGGGACTCCCCCTCCGCCGAGGCTCCGCTCCCCTCAAACTTACCGTCTCCATCTGCCCGGGCAGCCCGCAGCTCCCGTTTCCCCCTCCCCCTGAGGAGGGCTTTTTTGTTCGCTCCCCCCTCCTCCCCCCGCTACCTGGCCCTCGCTGCGGGGCCGCGGGTCCCCCCGCCTGCCCCGCGGCCCCCCCGGAGGCTGCCGCAGGATTTGTGCCGCTGGCTGGGCCTGACTCCTGGGTGGCGGAGGAGCGGAAAGGAGCGATGCCGAGCCGGAGTCCCGGCTGTTGCAGCTTCATCCTTTCCCCCCTGACCGCCTCCTCCTCCTCGGCGCTGCGGGAGGTCGGGGGCAGCATAAAGGGGTAAAGGAGAGGTGCCCACCCGTCCCACCTCCCTCCCCGGGGAATGGGGGATCAATCAGTGCAAATCAGAAAGAAAACCGGAGCGGGGAACACGACCGATGGGAAGGGAAAAAAAACCCTCCCTAGGCTTTAAACCGTCCCCTTAAGGGGTAGTGAGGCTGCAAATGTTTCCCCCGTGGCGGTGAGGGTGTGGGGAGGTGGAGGCTGCTCCTGCCCCTTCCCGCCGGGTAAGGACTGAGATTGTACGGTAGCAGGAGTGAATGTAACTCTGGAAATGTATGGAGGGGGAAGCCATGTTTGATTTATTCCTCCACTAAACACTGGTGTGATGATCCTTCTACTTACACCCTTCTGCAGTCCATCCTGGACCGGTATAGGAGGAGAGCCTTGTTAGGAAAATGGAAAGAAAACATTCCTGCGAAGGCGTGCGGGCTCGTTGGCTCAATATTCATTATGCATAAGAGGACAGGGCTCTTGTAACTTGAATTGATATTTGTGTGGTAAAAGAGCCTGGGGAACTTGTATTCCCAAGGCCATAGTTACAGCTCATCTGCTGTGGCTTTACCGCTCTGGGGGTGGAGAAGGGAATTTGCCATACTTCTTGAACGTATTTATACTTGCTTTTGGTTTTGGCTTTTTTTTTAAATATGTCGGCTGAAAGGAGGAGTAAACAGTAGTAGAAGTGCAGAGACGGTAAACACCATATTTAAACTGATTTCAGAGAAAATGGGCTTCTTGCTAATAGACAAGCAAGAGGCTGTATCAGTCATTGCCCATGTATTTTGTGTGCATGAATATTTTCTTATTGGCATTTGCATTAAAATTGGTTTATAATGATTGTTAAATTTAGGAGCTAGTACACCCCACACTGAGTATACTAAATAGGTCTGCTTTAAAAAAAAAAGGAAGATATGTTTGGCTTTTAGCCTTTGCATATCTCCAAGGAAGGTAAACACTAGGGTGGCAGTGGAGTTTGTAATAGGTTTTGCAAAGAGTCCTTGCTGGTGACTTAAGTGGATATGTAGAGAAAAATAGATAGTTAGATGTATATATGTATGTATAAGGTTACTAAAATTCATTACACATGGAAAGTATGGCTTCAGCTGCAAGAATAAATTGTTTCTTTACCAAAATGTTCGTATGTTAGTAGAATATCTGTAAACTTATTGCTGAAGCTATTATTTGCGTGTTTGCTGTGGGAATTTCACTTGGGAAATGCAGCATATCAATGTTAATAAACTCCTCGGTTTCACAGTGTGGTGAATTTGACTGTGGATTATTTGGCTGTTGGATGAAGTAACTAAACTAAACCACTATTTAGCAGGGCTACTCAGGGCTCAGTACTTAGAGTATATGCAATTTTTGGTTGCTTCCACAACTATCTATATCCCATATATTAAATTATACAGGCATTTTTATCTAGTATGCAACCATCAGAAAATCTGGCGCTTTTTTCAGTATGTGAATATAAATGCTATAAATATTGCTGGAGACTGTATGACTAGCTCTTGTGAAGGTTATAGGGCTATCCACCCTCATAAATGCTTGGAAAAATCCGGGTATTAAAAGTACAGTAAAATCTACTACTTTATCAAGTATTATTTGAAAATGTCAGAAGAAACTACGTCATTATACTTTAAGGGTCTAGATTTAAAGTAATGTAGAAGATGGCAAATAAAAACAAAATATATTTCTTTTTAGTTCAATACAAATTCAACAAATGGCTAGTAAGATTAAAAAACATATGTTTTACTGTCTGTAAAGCGACATGCCTTTTCTGAAGCCAGTGGTATTTCTGCAGGTGAGATTATTGCATTTAAATTACTGGCTGCATGCAATAGATTGGATAGTACAGCAAAACCAACCCTGTTTGGGCTTAGACTGGAAGCAAAAATGACTGTTGGTGGGTGGCTTTCTAGTATTTGGGTGGTGAATATAGCGATACATGTGAGTTTGTGTCCAAAACACTGCACTAATAAAATGGCAAAGGAATGGCAAGAGGAGATTGGTTTTTGGTGTCCTGTTGTTTGTGGCCCTTTCACCTCTCACTTTTGCACTGAGCCTGCTTTTTGTTCCACCAGTGTCAATACATTTCCCAAGTGAGGGAGGTCTTGTTTCTCCAGCCTGATAAATGTGAGTGTTTCCTTGTGGTCAGTCAAAGCCTGGTGACTGCACTGGGGCTCCATGTGCATAAATGTTCACCTGCTCTGCTCAAATTACTGTATCAGGCATCTGGTGTGTGATGAGTAGAAGATACAAACAGAATTCTTGCAGCAATTTGATCACTGCTGGTCATTCCTGCTTATATAACTACATGACATTTCTTAGGTTTTAAGCCTAGAAGATGGTTTAATGCATGAAAATTGCATGATAGAACAAAGTAAAGGGCTTGGCCTTTTCTGGGGGAAAAAAAAAATTAAATCCTCTCCTTGAGAGCAGTGTGCTATACAGTGAGAAGCATCCACTAAGTAATATTGCTGAAAACAACAGATTCCCTAACAGTCAGTAATCAGGCATGAGTAAAGAACTGCTTGGGTGGGACTAATAATGATGTCGTAGATGATGACTGCATGTTTTAATACTGTGTTTGTGGCTATAATATTTGAGCTCTTGCATTACTTTCCTGCAAAGAGAATTGAGATGGCGTTATGGTGGAGTAGATGTGATGTATCTGGTGTAATTCCCAAATCTAGCCGTGGGATAAAGGAAGACTGGAGATCACAGAATCAGGGAATGGTTTGAGTTGGAAAAGACCTTAAAGGTCATCTGATTCTACCCCCCTGCCATGCCTTTCACTAGACCAGGTTACACACAGCCCCTTCTCAAGTGGATCTAAGTGTTTCAGTAAGTCCCATGTTTTTAGGGAACATCACTTTCCACTTAGGCTGTAGCTTTAAGAAATGTCTTCACCAAGGATGTACTGGAATTTTGCTGGTGGAAATGAGAAGTGAAGATGAAACATGGCACCAGGATAAGTACTCAGATGGTGAAGTGAAGAGAGAAAATAATTTCTCATCAGAGCTTGACATGTGAGTCCAAATTTGCTTTGGTGCATAATTGCACAGAACTTGGGAGAAAGGGGGCTGGTAATGACAGCCTTGTTGATGTCCCAGTAGTCACCCTGCTGGCTGTAAATTCATGTAGTTGTTTGAATGGGTCAGTCAGCTATTTTATACAGTTAATGGTTACTTTGAAGGTTTTGGTTCTGAGAACATTTTTGAAGGAAGAGAAACTACCTAAATTTTCTCCCTTCATTGCACCTTCAAATTAGCTTCTGTGACCTGCAGTCATTGGAGGTAGATGTATAAATCTGTTTGCCTTTTTCCTGTCATTTTACACTGACAGAAATTACTAAAATGATACATCAGGTGTTATTTTTAATGTCTTTATCAAGTTTGGCAACATCTATAATAGTTAATTTATATTTTCTAGCATCAAAAGGAAGAGAAGTTTTTGCAATATGTAGAAGGAAAATGTAGACCATACTCTATTCTGCTGTCCATTAGGTTGACTAGTGAGCTGCAAAAATACTCAAAGTTCATGGTGAACAGGAATATACACTAATATATATTAATACCTTGTGATGATAAGCAGTGCACAATGGACTATGCATTAACCTTCCTGACAAGCAACTCTAAACTTTAGCACCAGATAATCTATTGACTCTCTGGTAATTGACTCCCTCACAGTGATTATTGTGCTGAGCTTACCAGAGAGTAATTCATTAAGCAACTTCTGTCCAAAGCATACAGTAGATTATAACATAAACTGAATTTTAAAAAATGTATGTTGTGTGCAGTAAATAGCCGTGAATCATGATTGAACCAAAAGCAAGATTTGTACTGTCCGTGCTAATGTAAGAAATAATACCATTGCATGGAAGTTGTTCTTATGGTACCATGGAGTGATGAATTACATGTGGAAAGTAGGTGTTTGAAAATGTATTTGAATGTTTCATAGCAATCAAACTGCACTTAGTGATATGGAAAAGTGAAGGAGTAACCTAATGTAGTTCAGAGTTTTTGTGCATTGGGCAAAATGACTTCGCCCTGAGGCACCACTGATGCAGGTTCTCATATATGACTTACTGTGAAACTAGTAAAGTATATAGGAGACTTAAAGCATGTTTTAAATTGCAAGGATTATTCAACAGGTGATGGCTCTGTTTCTGGTTTTCTTCCCATTCTTTAAACTTGTCCTATTTTTATCTTGGTGCAAGATAGTGATTTGATCTTCTTTTTTACTTTGGTATTGAGTTCCCCAGGGCAAATTGGAGTTATTTTGTATTCCTGTTTAGGGTAAGGATACATGAGTGGCAATTGACTGGAAAACTGCAGCATAATATGCTATTAAGTTGATTTTCATAGAAACTTTACCGTTTTTTCTCTGCTGTCTGAAGGATACTGTTGGTTTTCTGTGTCTTTCAAGGATCACAAGCATGTCTTGTTCTGTTGGCTAACAGAGATGACCATTTAACTCTCTGTGAAATCGCTTTGGCTTGAGCCTTATACAAGATACTAACATATCAGCATCTCACATTCATGCTAAAATACACATTAAAATGTGTTTTATACAGAATCACAGAATATTCTGAATTGGAAGGGACCTTCAAGGACCATTGAGTCCAATGCTGAAGTGAATGGCCTGTACAGGGACTGAGCCCATGATGCTGGGTTTAACAGCACCATGCTCCAACTAACTGAGCCAAACTCAGAGTATACAAATCATCTTCAAATGTATTTGGCCTTGAGAGCTAAGATCAGAATTCCGTATTTTCTTTGCCAAAGTCAAATAACAGGAGTGAGTTCTGTTCTGTTCTCTGAGTTCTGCCATGGTAAACAAGAGATACACAGAGAAGCAGAAGATGATATATCCTGTGACAAAAACATCTTTAAGAGAAAAGGCTGAGGTTAGGGAAGATCTCATTAGAAATTGGATTTAAATGTAATTTGAAATATTTTGAAAAGCTACTGATTAAGAGTAAAAGAAGCATCAGAAAGAACATACAGTAATGGAGCCTTCTGTCATGATGTTTGGGACCTGTTTCACATATTCATTCATTCTGATAAGCAGAAGTGTAGATGTTCCTGTTGTGGCATGGGTTAGTCTCTGGAGCTGAGGTTAGCAAGATCACATATCAATAAATCAATTGTGGAACTTGCCAGCCTTGGTGGGATGCCATCGGAGCAAAGATCCTGACTGCACTGGCACTCAGAAACATCTAAATTGGGGAGTTATCTCTGTAGTAAAGAATGCCTAGATTCTAGTCTGATAATAAAGCCAGAGGGATTTAAGCCAAAGTGTGAACCTTGCAGGACAGTGTAGGGTGAAAGATGTGAATATGGATCATTTCCCTATATGGAGTGGTTGCCAACAACTTTCAAATACTTCAGAATGAAATTAGTGGTGTGACTTTTCTGTGAGTACAAAATGCAGACTTATCAGAAGCTGTCTTATAATAGCACTCCTGAACAAACTAGAAACAAATGCTGGGATTAAATGTGAAATGTGACTGAAATTCAGCAGTAGTGCAAAAAACAAGTTCCAGTCATAAAATGTGTAGCTGAAAGTGCATGTGCAGTATCTATTCATCAGGTGAAAGCCTGGCTCAAAATGGTAGTGATAGCTGAGCCTTCAGAAACTCTGCAAGTAAGGAGGGCAACTACAATTGCCTAACACTCCCTATTTCTACAGTCAGAACTTGATTTTCCCATGAGAATTATGTGCAACAGAATTTGTCCAAAGAACAAAATTTGATAAGACAGTGAAGTAATGCACAAAGCTAGTACTGTGCTGAAAGGAAAGCAAAAAATTGCAAGAGATACCCGCTGCAAACCTCTCTTCACAGAAGTTTTGGAAAGTGGACAGGAAGGAGTTGGTTTGTTAGACAGGGAAGTGTTTAATCTTTCTGTCTTCAGGTGGAATGGGTAAACTATATCTAGAGAAACTTAAAACTCAAGTTCCAAACCTTTTACCTCCTAACAGTTACACTAATTACTTTCTGAGAGATTTTTGATGTAGATGTAGCAAAAGAAAGAAAAAAGGAATTAATAACCCTGAGAATGATGGTAATGCATTTTGGCAGGAGCATGGTAAAGCTCTGGCACAGGAAAATACTTCAAGTAATGTCCGAACCAGAAAGGCCACTTCATAGCAAGTATTTGGATTTGTTTGAGGAGTGTCTAATGTTTGAAGTCTCAGGCCTTGTTTGAGTGTTCCTGGCATACATCTCCCAGTTCCCTGTGTGTGTTTGTGTTTTGCCTCAAGGTAATACATTGATACAATTATGAGTGTAGTTGCATTTAAATGGTTATGATCTGTGTGAAGCAGATCAAAATTAGCACAGTATGGCCAGGATCACATTACAGTCAGTTATGTTCAGATGTGGATATGTGCAGTTTTTAGTGAATGGTGCATATCTGTAAGTAAAATTCTGTATTGCCATGGAGTCAGGATTAATTACCTGTGAACTTTACCCTCCAGATCTTGACCTAATGCTATGTGATGTGAAGCTGAATGTACTGGGTGAAAGAAATCAGCTATTTGTACACATCACATGTCCAGATTAGAGAGGTGCATTATGAGTGGGATGAGTTGCTCCTTCTGTAAACAAGGGAAGATGTGGCCAAATACTGCTCTGGGGTTGTTATGCCCTCTCTGTGTACGAACAGCTGGGTCTTCATGGTGTTGGCAAAGCCTCACATATCACCAGTGTCACTGCTACTTCCTAGAATGATTCCAGTGCACCAAGTGTGCTTCTGGCATTTAAATGTACCCACTTGGATGAACAGGTTTTAATCCTGTGATAGACAAAGACAGCAGACTTGTCAGGGTCTAGGCAAAATTATTGTAGCCTCTGGGTTAGAGTTAGTTGCTGTCTGGTCAGATTTGGGAAGCACTGGTTTCTGTAGAGGTGTAGCAGATAACATTTTGTTAAAGCTGCAGTTTGATTCATTACCTATAACATTTTGCGGTTGCATCCCAGGTTTGATCTTCCTTTCCTTCAATTCCCTCAGAATTTACATGATCAGAAATTGTTATTATTTATTATTATTTATTATTGGCAATTGCTATGCTGTCACAACTACATATAAGGCAGAACTCCATAAAGGCTGAAACATTGGCCACAGTGAACAGGAAACAGATTATAGCGTGTTTATCTGCTGCAGTGAATATTATGTAAGCCAGAGGATTCAGATCCTGAAACTCTGCAAGGAGTAGAGGTGGGATGCTGACAAAAAAAGGCTGTGGGATTAAAAAAGGTATGGGAAATTAAAGTAGTGTTAGACCAGGTGAAAAAGCAGTATAAATAAGGAACTCTGCACCGAAGTACTGTGCTATTTGAGATTGTGTGATTGTGTTTGGTTCATTGTTGCCAAGCTACGTAGATTGCAGGTGCACAATTCTGGCCCACCTGAAAGGCAGGGAGAGACATAATTTCATTGGTGAGCAAAGACCTAAACTGAGGAAGTATTGAATTGTTGAGTCCTATTTTGCTAGAGGGACCATTCCCTTTAGAGCTCTCCAGGGCACAGAAAAGTCTCAGATTTGGGGGCCACCTTTTTGTATTTATTAAATATTGGTGGTGTATTCAGTAGTTCCTACCATTTTAGCCACCAGTGTTCCTCTCTGCTTATGTGGAGAGGAGAATCCATTCTTTTCTGTTTGATCTGTGGTCCCACCACAGTGGTATGTGTAGTCTCTCTTCAGACAAAATTACAACATCTTAAAAGAATTTGATTTTACTCAAATGTATCTCATTGCTTCACCCACCTCCAGCAGCAGGAGTGGAACTGACAACATTAAATTTCTGCAGCAGAGGAAAAAAAAAAAATCTGTGACTTTAAGAAAAGGAACTCATGGGGAGGAATCCTCTTACAGAATCTTCTAGTCTTGTCCACGGAAAAGGGTTGGTTGCAAAACCTTTTCCCAAGGAAGAACAAGAAAGGAAGTCCATCCATTTTGTAAGCTTGCTTTCTGCGGTAGAAGTGACATTTAAAGGAAAGAAATTGCTTTCTGTTCTTAATGTACAAGTTGGTATTACCTATTGTCTTGATAAGAAGGCAGTAAATATTTGGTTTGGTTCATGAAAATAGGCTGTGATATTAAGGTTCAGAAATCTTATCCATCAGGGAAAAAAGCAAATCCAAAACAAATTTTAAAAGATGGATACATTTTTTTCCCCAAAAATATTTGGTGGCAAGTAATATTGGGTAGTAATTGCAACTGTAAGTACACTAACTTTTACTAAAACACAGACTTTTCAAAATGTGCTTCATCTTGTTATATCTACGCAGGAGTAATGAAGTCTTTACATCAGGTGCTTTTACATTAAAAATTGTCTCCTTTGGACAAATGCCTTCTTTTTAACTTTCCTAAGACTCATGGTAAATTTTTAGAAAGGTTTGGTATATTTATTTTGAATTCTATCCTACCTACTACAGTAAAGGTTTTCTTCATGAGAGATATTGCTTTTGAATTTTCTAGTTCGAACTGGTTTCTGACAACTTTTGGCCAAACTTGTGATGCAATTTTTCATTGTATTTTCTTCTAAAATAGAATTCTGTTTGGATCCTGTAGTAATTTTTCATTGTTTTAATGTAGTGAAGAACATTTACAGTGTACTACACGATAGTAAATACTTATCTACTCCTATTTGATATTTTTGGGGTTTTATACAAGATACATGAGTAAGCATACTCAAGTTTTCAAACGTATGAGTAAAAAAAATGTTGTAACCTTTCTAATCTCGTTAAGTATTTTCTCTCATTCTGATCTGAAAATAGGAATAACCTTTTGTCTTAAAATTGATGAGACAATGGAGAACACTTATGAGAAAGCAACCTTAACACAAAAAAGCAGCAGCCATCTATTAGCTTTTTAGTGCCATCTGAAGGCTTGATTTGTAGGTAATAAAAATAGCTTTTGTGTATAAAGTTCTCTTACTGTGAATTTGTATTGAGGTGTGTCATCCTCCCCTTCTTCCCCCCCACCTCCCTGTGCCTGCTCTGAGTAATTCACCAGAGTAAGAAAACCCTTAGACAAAAGGGTATTGAATGGATATGCTTGTTGGTTGCATCCTCAGTTCCCTTCCTTTGGCAGAATTGAAAGGAATGGAGTACTCCATTATTTCTTACACACTAGAAAAGCATCTCTGAAATTACAGCAGATGTGGAAGAAATCACTAATAAATATCATAAAAATTGTAGTGGCCTCGACAGTGAAGGAGGAATCTGACATGCACAGTAACTGTATTTCGCTCATGACTCCTGTCAGATGATGAACTTTCAAGTAATTAATATATGATTTAAAATGTCTGCAAGATAGTTTGCCTTATATAGAACCTGTTTTTTTAGTAAGAAAATACGTACAAAGCCACTGCAAGGATTGTCCAGTTGCCATTGTCTGATTAAAAATTCTAGAGACCTTCATCTGATAAGAAATCTTCTTTTGCATACTGAAACCTATTTGTTCACAAGCCAAAATATCATGTTTATTCAGCAGACTCCTGGTTATGTTGTTTTTCCCCTTTGTTAGTGCAAATGGTACTTGTTGGGTCACCAGACATTCAGTATGGGACGATACTGGCTTAAGCTCATTAGCTGCTACTAGCGTGCGGTGCTTTTGTCCCCTTCCTTTCCCTGCCCTCCCCCCACTTTTCCTTTTCAATAGATACAGAGTCATCTAGAAAAAGATAAGGGATTGCTTTTGCTTCTGTGTGATAGCGTGGTCCAGTATGAGTGCACTTGATTTCAGCTACCAAATCTACTTGTATGCTCAGCTGCTTCAGGACCTTACTCTTAAAACCTGAATCAACCAGATCTTGTCTGTGATCCATCTTATTTCATTCTTTCATGTATTGTCTTCTAGATCGCCTTACATGAATTCCAAACTCACAGCAGCACTGCTTTGTTGGTGGTTATTTTCTCCATGCCCCTTCTTTTCTGCTTTGTGTCCTCTTCTCACAAAGGGCCTGATCCTTTTTCTTCTTCTTCCTTACAGTGTTACCATGAAGTTTTGTATAGTAAAAGTGGTGCAAAATGTACCTGGCTTCAATTATGATCTTCTTTCCTTTGTTATTCCCATGTGTAGATTTTCTAACTTCTTTCTTTCAACAGACCCCACAATGTAGCTTATTTTTTTGCAAGGAGGACTGAGATGTGTATCACTAATTTCCATACCACTGGTTGTCCTAGAGATGGTGACTAACCTGCAAATCGCTGTCTACATGTCTCATCTCCCCATGGGATTATGTTTTCTGTTAGGTACTCACATCTGTTATCTTAGGCCATTATTCTGCCTCTTACTTTAAGCCTCTACTCATTTGGTTCCATTAAATCTTTGTACAAACATGGTCTGTTTTCCATGTTTTATAATCTGTATCTCCTGTATATCCTGGTTCTGATATCTTACAGTTTCAAATTACTGCCTTTGTCTTCATTTTCCCATTCACTATTGCCATGGGTACATTAACTTCCTTTTACCAGTATTACTCCTGGATTTGTTGTCTCTAGGCTCCAGTGATTTGAGGAGCCTTTTTCAGTGCTTTCAGCTGCTTTTAATGACCTATATCAGTGAGAATCATTAACTGGCCCTTCACTCACTGAAGTTCTTGAAATCTGGGTACCTTCAAATGGATTGGGCAAATCAAGGTAACTGCTAAAAGTTCAGGGTCTTTCACTGCATGGTCTTTGTTTGTTTTGTTGTTGTTTTTGTGGGGGGGGGTGTGTGTTTTTGTTTTGTTGTGGTTGTTTGTGGGTTTTTTTAGCTAGAAAGAGAATAACTTGATTTTTTTAAATCATAGCTTTTAACTTGGTTGCCTACGGGTCATTGTTCAGACAATGCCTTGAGAAGCTTGATTGGTTTAAACAAGGGGTCAGAATAGATGATCTGAGGAAATCCTTTCCAGCCTAAGTTATTCTGTGACTATGGCAGTTTTTTATGTTTTGACATTCTTAAGGTATCCATTTTAATTCATCCAGTGTCCTGAGATCGAGTGCACTGGTAGCCCAGTCTGACTGGATTATTTACTGCTTTTTTGGAGGCGTGCCTCAAGCTTGATGGCTTTGTAGCTTCAAGACGTGTGTGATGAGAGTAAGAGTTATTACTAAGCAGCACAGAACAAATAGTGGATTACATAATGCAGATGGTCCCATCCAGAAATGCATACGCTGATCAGCAGGTAATGGAGCCAACCTGTGAGCTGTTCCTCGGCCGGGATGAGCCCGCCGGGCCCGGCGCCCACCGGAGGGCGCTGCGGCCGCACGAAGCTGCTCTGCGGCCACAGAGGGGATTCCGAACTCGATGCCCAAATCAAATCTCTGCTTTACTCCGTTATGAGTCCCTGGGAAGGAAGTACAGATTTAGCAACAGTTCCGTGTTTTGGTTGTTTTGTTCTTGGTTTTGGTGTTTTTTTTAAGGAATTTTGCACTCTGACTGTGTGACATGCTTCCCAAAAGGTTTGCCTTTTGTCAGAGATTTATAGAATTTGTCGTTAGTTTTTTCTTAAGAGATATATGATTTCACTTAAATCTGCTGAATCACAGCTTGAAACACTGTCATGTTATTAACTGAGTTGAGAGTTTGTCTCATGTCCATGTTTTCAGAGAAGATGTGAAAGGACATGAATTCTCTTTCAGTTTAGTAATTTATTCTGTTTTGGTTGAGTGTTGAGTTTCCATTTATCTTTGATGCCTCTTAAGAAGGCTTAATATAGTTGGCTGCTTTCTACTCATTTAATCAGAGATTTTATTGGCAATTCAGACTTCAGCTGCCTAAAGAAAGATTAGAACTTTTTCTCTTGAAGATTCACTTCGAGTTCAGGTACACATGCTGTTCTTGCCTTTTCAGACTGCTGTTTGTGCCTGAAGAGAGAAGGGTTTTCATCTCTCAAATGAGTCTATAAAGCTTGTGTGGAAAGATACCCTTTTATCTTGGAGATATTTTAGAGCAGCATGTTAGGGAGATGGGAGCATTTGCTAAGGAGTGACCAAGTTATGATACTTAATTTTTTTTCTGCATCTCTGTAAATGAAAAAGTTTCATGTTCATCAGCTGCTTTGAATTCAGGCTTGACATCCTTAAGAGGCTTTGCCAAGCTACAGCAATGCTCAGTTATGAACATGTTTACATTGCTACTCCTGATGTAGAGCTATGAAAAAGGCAAGTTGGAGGAATATGGAATATGCCAGTTGTAAGCATTATAATCATGCATTAATAAACAGGTGAGATTCAGAAGTGATTTCTTCCATAGCAACTGGCAATTCAATAGTTATTCATCATGGTTTTTACTGCACTTTTTTGGAAGCATGTGAGACTAGATCTGATGAAATTTTGATTCGATGTGACAGTCCTTGGACTTAATCATATATGAAATTGGTTACCTTGAGCATGGATATGATGATTATTGTACTGAGCTTTCATAATATTTATGATGGTGTATTTTTCTATATCATGTATATACTGGACCCACTAATACAAAGAGTCTATGCATGTGAATTTTAAAAATTGAAACCATCATCTTGCCTGGTTTAGGAGCACAAAGGAGTCGTTCTGCTAGATTGATTTATTTGCTACAATGGTATAATATTGAAATAGGCAGATTAGCTTTTAGAACCCTTGGAGAGCCTGTTTACAGCAGAAAATAGTGCAGTTTTAGCTTGCTGCACGTTTGTAAATTTCTGTATGAAAAGTGGGTGTTAGATGGTATTGCTGCCACAAAAAATCTGAAATTCCAGCAGTTGCTTTGATCATTTAAATTTTGCCCGGTATGGTCACTGGCTTGAAGGATTAACTGTTTCCCAGCCCACTGGCCCAAAAGGCTCACCCTTTATTCATTCTTTGCCAGAATGCTTTGGGAAAAGTCTGGAGACTGTGTGAGCTGTAGTGTTTCTGCAGGGGGTGTGTTTTGGTGGGAGATTGAAGGTCTGCTTGTGCGGTGAGGAAGGGAAGCTTGTGATGCTGCTGTCCATAGTGTAGGTGCTACAGGAACACGGCCTGTGGGGTTTCTATGCTGCCACAACCTCTTGGAATTAAACCCATCTGGTTTATGTTGTTACTCATGATATTATCTTAGGTCTAACCTCTTACTTGTTTTATATAGTGCAATACCCTTATGTAATTATTGCAGGCAAGAGTCACATTGTAGATGGTCAACAAATGGTTAAAATGAAAGCTGTAATTTTGCTTTCCACTTTTGATTTAATAAAATTGATGATTCATAGATCTGTTTTTCTTGGACTTTTTTGTAATGCATATTAAAATATATTGAGGCATTTTGCCTCTGAAGATTGTAAACAAAGCTTTTTTTAATAAAACTAATGAAGTACTAATTGAGTTTTATATTACTGCTGACATCTATCTGAATACTTAATAGCTTTTGACATTTCTTATTAAAAATTTTTACTGTCTTTTTGTCTTAATATAGCAGTGTAAGACTGGAAACATCTGGACTGAATGGACTTTAGCATCAAAAGAAGTTCTCAACTGTTAACTCAAAAAATTAACTTCATCAAAATGAAGCAGGTACCAGAGATCCTTGGAAATACCAATGGGAAACCTCAGAATTGTGAAGTGAATCGTGAATGCTCTGTCTACTTGGGCAAAGCACAACTATCTGCCACCCTACAGGAAGGTGTCATGCAAAAATATAATGGCCATGAGACTCTTCCATTTATTCCAGCTGATAAATTGAAAGATCTGACCTCTCGGGTGTTTAATGGTGAGTCCGGGGCCCAAGATGCCAAGCTGCGCTTTGAACCTCAGGAAATAAAGGGAGTTGGAACGCCTCCCAACACTACTCCTATCAAGAATGGCTCTCCAGAAATAAAGCTGAAAATCACTAAAACCTACATGAATGGGAAGCCTCTTTTCGAGTCCTCCATTTGTGGAGACAATGGTGCAGATGTGTCTCAGTCTGAGGAAAATGAACAAAAGCCAGCAAACAAGGAGAGGAGAAGCAGAAAAAGAAGCATAAAATATGACTCCTTACTTGAGCAGGGTCTTGTTGAAACAGCATTAGTATCAAAGACTTCAAGCACCACTGAAAAGAAGGTAGTACTTCCTTTATGTTTTCTGTGTTTTGTGAGATTCGTTAATCATACAGGAACTTCAGTGTTCATATGCTCATCTTCAGGCATTTAGTAGGTGCTTCCCACAAACAGGGAGTCATTTTTTATGTGTGTCTTTGTCTCAGCAAAGGAGAGGTGCACTCCAGTTCTGGTGCCTGTTTCTTCCCCAGGATAGGAATACTCTGAAAATTCTGTTTCCATGTCAGTAAAGCAAGCCTCCAGAGCAAACCAGGGCATGTGGAAGTATGTGATGTCTGAAACAAAAACTTCCTCTAGACATGTAGCCAAGACCTAGTCAGGATGTGCACCTGAGCAAGGGAGCTGAGGAGGCCTCTACATTTAGAGATGATCTTTAACTCCTGGAGAGTGAAGTATTCTGGCTTCTTAATAAGCAGATGTTTCAGAAAAAAACCCTACATTTTTATCTATTTCTGGTTCTGAACTGGAACAAAAATGTACTCAGCAGTCAGTTGGCTGATCAGCCGGCCTCTTTGCCATCAGATTTTGGCAGCTGGAATGTAGTCCCTATGCCTTGTCATCTGAAAAGAGCTGGTTTTGCTTGTTATAACCTTGTTTTAATTGAAACTATCTTGTATTTGGTGTCATTAATTTTGTGGTCAAGTTCTTTGGTTTTTTGCTTCTTTTAAACATTGGCAGAAATGGATATTTCACTTTTTTAATCTCCCTTACCAAGTTGTAAATAAGAATGCTGCTGTGAGCTCTTTTCCCTCTTTATTTAGCTTTTGTTGCTAAACTCCATTTAAAGGAATGTGGTTTGCAATAATTTTATCTCAGAGGAAAAACCCTACATGGCAGGGATACTTCTATGTATATTGAGTTTCTCAGTGAATAATTCAGAGTGGTGTTGTATAACAATGGTAAATGTTAATGAACACTTTGGATTGTTAAGAGGTCCTGGTTTTGCACACCTTAAACACAGAACGTATGTTAGGGTTTTCTGTCAGCTGCAGTTAATCATGGAATTGTGGGTTGAAAAATACCTCTAACCACCCCCCAGTCCTACCATTAACATACCCTGTTGATTCTTACTTTCTTCCAAGGTCACACATACAGAGAAGAAACACAGCAGCTGTATGGCTGATTTTATTTACAGTTCTTCTCAATAAAACAATATAATAAATGGGTTCACAGAACTGTGTAAATGTGTTTCTAGGTATCAGAAATATTTATCATTTGTTTATGGTTTGAATGTATGATTTATCCTAGAATTACCAATACTCATGTTTTCAGGAGAGTTTGTTTTCCTTAATTTTGTTAAGGAAAATGTTTTTATTTGGTCTGGTTCAGACTTTTCTCAATCATTACTCAGAGGTAAAAGCTACGGGCAGAGTCAATATTTCGAGTAATTCTTTGTCTAGCTCATTGTTAATGAGGATAAATTGGACTAAAGGGTGGCATGTTTAATAGCATTGACAACTGAAGCATATCTGTGTGGATTTGTTACTTTATTTTTTTCAGAAAGAGGAGGTGATATTTATATGTTCACTTATGCAGTTGGTTCTAAAGCCTTTTACATTGGTTGTCCATTAAGGCCTTTCATTTTTCCTGGTGCTCAGTTCATTCTAAATGAAAAGAAAGGTTTGTCTGGCTTCTTTGAGTTGTCTTTTGGGCAGAAATGGTCAGGAGAAAACCACGTCAGTGCTGTTTCCCAGAGTGGTTGGGACTCAGCAGCTGGTGAGTGATCAGGTTATTTGCTTCTGTGCCAAACCCCTGTGCTACCAAACTACAGAATCAAGGCAACCACCTGCCTAATCTCAGACCTTGCAATATTGCAGCCCTGTTCTTTTCAGAGCGTTTGAAACAGAGGGTCACTCTTCTTTTTTTCCTAGCATAGTGCACTTTAAAGCACAAAGGTCAAAAGGAGAAGCATTTAAAGGTCGCAAGATGGTTATTTTATGATATAACTCCTTGACTGTAAAAAACTTGGTGCTTTTCTCTCATAGGAAGGGTTTGCAACTGTGCAGGTTTAAAACAAGGAAAAACAAATATGAGGGAATATGTGAAGGAGATTTTTCAAATGTTTGTCCGCATGTACTTGTCAGGCTTGTGACATATATATGTTTTCTGTGATGACAACTGTAATATCTTAGTATCAGTGTTCTTTGGTTTCAGGCTTATCTGTTACTTCATGGCCAGCATCCAAAGCCTTAATATTAGTGCAGCATACTGTGGGTTTATATAGTTGATTGTGGCTGCAAAGTGGAAATTAGGTAAATATCCTTAAAGTAAAAGCCTGATTAATTTTGCACTCAGCCTGTTTCTTGTAAGTTACAAGTTAATGCAGAACCTGTTTGTCTGGTTTTATTTTTCTGCTGGTTTCTCTCTCAATTTCTTGTTGTCCAGCCTCTTACTCTTTTGATTGAGCAAAAATCACCATGGTTCACATGCGGCCTTTTGTGTAGGGTAATTATATCTCTGTCTGATGGACACAGCAGATTACTATTGCACTGAGGTGAGAGGCATATCATGTAACAAATGTTCCAGTGCTCTACTGTTGGGTGTTCTTGCTGTTTGGGCATTTTTTGTTAACAGAAATGAAGGCTATTTAAAACTTTGTCTGAGAGTTAGTTTTCAGCTGGGAATAAATGTGATCTGCCCAGCCCTGACGTGAGTTAGATTTCTGTTGATAACCACCAGCTTTTCCAGGCTTCTGAGAAACAGCTGTAATGCTTTCATTTTCCCAGGCTGAAGGAGATGAAGTGTGCTCTTTGCTCCTGATCTCCCTCTTTTCACCCTTCTTTCCTCCATCCCAGTATCTCTCCACCTGAGGAGTTTACTTTAAAATCCAGGCCTCTCATGATAAGGCTTGGTTTAGCAACTTTAATGCCAAGGCACTGCACCCCTGAATGTTCTGTGTTATGTGTGGTGGATATCACCTGTTAGAGGTTTGGATCCACGCCAGACTCCTGGGCTCCAGTAGCTGCTGGTGTGCCAGGGTGTTCTGGGTCTGGGTTTTGTCCTGACTGCTTTTTGAGTCACTGTTTTCACTACCAGTGAGGAATGAGATTTTCTTACTCATTGCTTGTGTTAGAAGTGAACCAATCCTGTTTGGAGGAGAACGGCAGAGGTTTTATTTCATATATTAATATGAAGTAATCCAAGTACAAACCCTAAAGCTATCCAGAGATGCTGTACAGGAACCAGAGAGTACATACGTGTGCAGGTCCCAGGGTAGGTTGTGCTCTCTGACCGTGGGAGCAGCCCAGTGTGTGATCCTGGCACATCTGAGCTCGTTCTGCAGAAGCTGGGAAGGGCCTACAAGTGGCAGTTTGCCCTTTTGGCTGGGCTTCCTGGCCTGGCTTCCCTGCACGGGTGCAGTAGCTCACAAAAGCAGCAGCACTCTGTCCAGAACAAACCTGGAAATCCACACTCTGCTCTACTTGCTAGTTTAAGGTTTCCAGCTGTGTAATATATGTACACGATCTAAAAACTATACCTTCCACATAGCTTCCTATCCACTTCTCTTGTAGTTCTCTTCTAGTATTATACCAGAAACTTGGCAGGTTTTTACTCTCTCTCTGCAGGATATGGCCTATAATGACCTTGCAGTAGCTACATGGGGGGCAATTGAAAATTGCTGGAGAAATTCCACTAGTCCTTGTCATATGTTTGTTACCGTTTCATCTTCACAGACAAAAACTTTTTGGCTAGCTCCATTATATCAATATCTATATCCTGGGAAAGATTTTAAAACCCAGTAAGGCTAGAACTAAAACAGTCTGAGGATGATGTTGTAATTGTCTCTGTGGTAACTAAGTACAGGAAGCTGGGGACCACTGAAGGTGGTGATATTTCCCTGATGTTTGCATCTAATCAGTAGAGGCCAGTGCAAAGCAACAAGTTCCCTTTGTAATATTGGAGAATGGAGTTTATCAAATGTTTTATTACCCCATTGCAGTTGGTACAGCCAGATCCCAAGATTGCTCATTTTGTCTTAATTTCAAAAATAAAAAGTAAAATAGCTTTGTGTTTTCAGGGGAAGGACTTGATTGTTTCTTATTATCAGTTGTTAGGAATCCTGGTGAAGTACAGTTACTGTACTTGTTTACAAAATGTGCAGCTAAGCTACCACAGGAGTCAGGATCTGCAGTTGTAGGATAAAATGAACTCAGTTATGTTTTCCTTTTTAGTAGACTGTCTTGAGGTATCAGATCCTGTCTTCAGGCGAGTGATAACACAGGCTGCCTGTCTCCAGGATCCCAAAGGAGAAGGAGTAATCCTAAAAATCTCTTCTGGGTGATCCCTTCAGGAACAAGAGAAAGAACTTCTTACCCTTTTTGGAAGAGTTTCTGAACTACTGTTTTGCATTAGCCCTTAGTAAAGGATTAAGTTTAGCTAAGCCCTGAGAACTTGTTAGTGTTAAGCAGCTCATGATGTGCAGCAGTAATTGTTACTTCAGAACTTCAAATTGTTTTTTCTTAATGCCTCATTGGAAAAGTATCTTAAAGAACTACTTGTTCTTTAAGAAGCACCAAAAAGCATACAGCATTATACTGCTTGAGGGGAGATTAGAAGCTGTGAGTATTCTCAGAGTGGCTACAAAATCAATTGCAGAAAGCCTGAGTATTTGTTCAGGCTTTCCATACCAGCCTTCCTGTTCTTGTATGTAAAAGTGGCTGAATTAAGTGCACTTTTTACGTAAAACTTTTGTCTCAATAAGTATTATCTACATACATTTTTTGTCCTCTCTCTTCATAAACACACTGGTGGGAGAATCCAAATCGAGTATGAAATGATATCTTGAAGTGTTGACAAAAATACTATCTAAGAATAGCACTACCAAGTTGGATCAAGGAGCCATTTAATTCAGCACCTCAGCTCATGGTAGGGTTCGGTGGAGGAGGCATAATGGAGAGTACAGATATCACAAATCATAGAGTGATGCTCCTTTTGAATATATTTTCAGCCTCCAGCAGTTTGTGACTCAGAGGTTTCTGGAGCTGGTGACTTTGTATTTAATGGCTGTAGATGGCTAAATTCATGGAAGGAGACAGCGGGTTCTTCTTGAGCCAGTGTGAGCTTTTTGCATCCAGTATATTAAGTAACAGGGCAATAGAGCAGCTCTCTCATCTTTTCAATTTGGTATCTACTCGTTTTGCTAGAACCTCTCATAATAATAGAAGTAGGGATCATGGACTTCTGTTACTGATCATTGTATAGATTTCCTCACAAACCTGCTCTGTTTTTAATTTCGGCTTGACCAGTCCTAGTGTGTTGTTCCACATATTATAGGAGCAATTCCAGAATGCTGTTTCTGAACCGTGCTGCCCTGTGGCTT
Source organism: Hylia prasina (assembly GCA_013397195.1). NCBI lineage: Eukaryota > Metazoa > Chordata > Aves > Passeriformes > Sylviidae > Hylia > Hylia prasina. The sequence goes on along the minus strand of VYXD01010597.1, from coordinate 4,711 downwards.
CTGCTGTCTTGTGGTTTTTTTTAGAATAAGGAACCATAACAGTAGAGGACATTCAAAATACAAATGTCTTGTGAATACATACAGTGGCATGTTAATGATTTTCTATATTGTTCTCAATTTCATTATTTTTCATTATAAATAATACTTAGCATATGATTGATTCCTGACTGCTTCTGAACACTGAGCCAGGTTTTTGTGGAAAAGAGCAGACCAGATGTAACTAAGTAAAATTCAAAGAATGTCAGCATCTCTTGCATTTTTTCATATTTATCATTGTTTTGGGTATTCCAGAGTTTTTTTATTTTATTTTGGTCTTTTGGGTATTATAGTGGACATGACAGATGAAGTGGTGAGTAAGCCATCTTTGGAAGAACTAACTTCCCTTTACATGTCAGCAGCAGATGGTGTTGAGAGATTAATGACAGTTTCTGGTTTTATAAGTTGACCAGATTTACTCTCAGTCATTGCACAGGTTAATGTTATGATTTAAATGATTTAAAATCTCAGCTTTTCCTTTTTCTCCTCCTGTATTTACCACTATAGGTTGGTTTGGCAAGGAATTAGTTGCTTATTTCACTGCTTTTTTTTGGGGGTGGGGGGGTGGGAGGTTGTTTGTTTGTTTGTTGTGGGGGTTTTTTGTCCAAGATATGGCACAGCTTTTGCTCTGCTCATTGTTGTGCTTAACCAAAATAATGCACATGTAAGTCTCACTTGTAGCAAGGAGTTAGATCTGCAGTTCAGGGTTGTGTTACTTGGATGGCTTTACAGGCAGATATTTGGGAAACATTAGTGATCTGTACCAGATGTAATTTCTGGCCCTTACAGCCCCCTTCTGTCTAGAAAGAAAGATAATTTGTAGTAACCCTTAGGCAAAGTAGCAAAAGCAAAATATTTTGATCTGTCTCGGAGCAGTGGGTTCAGCCTTCTTTACAAGTTTCCTTTTAGGGTGGATTTCATGTAAAGCAGATGAACTTTAGGTTCTCCAAAGGAGGTCTTTGTCCACAGACACTAATTTTATGTTTGTCTGTTACCATCTTTCATTGTCTTTCTGTTATAAATAAGGAGATCCAACTGGGCTGTTACATTTTTGCTTTTTGTGAATACCTAAAGTGTCTACAGGAGCTGTGCTCCCATGCATCATAAAATGGCAGTAGCTAAAACTGTAGGTTGTCAATAATCAGAAATTAATTCCCTTCTCAGAAGGACCGTTTTTAAAAATTACTATTTTGGAAGCTCACTGGAAGATGGAAAACTGAATCTTGCTTGTATCTTTTTTAAACAAGTGCTGCTGTGCTTGTGTAAGGAAGGGAATTTGTGACCTCGTAGCAGCAACTAATGCTAGAAAAGCTTGATTTTGTTTATTTTTCCTGTTTTGTTTGTTTGGTAAATAAATGTCAATTTGAGTGTGTGTTGTGGATGCTTGTGATGAAGTGAAACAATTTTGGATCTTAGTTCTGGTGGAATTGACAGTGCTTTGGTTATGTGCATCATGATTTTGTGCTGCGAAGATTGCCCTGTTTTAATATTCAGGTGGGGTTGGGGTTTCCCAGGTTGTCTGTACATTTTTGTTGCTGGAAATAAGGGATATTTCAGCAATAAGCTTCAGCATTGCCAAGTTCAGGTAATGTCTGTTAAATCTGTTCAGGATTTTCTTGGTTGTCTTCCCCCCACCTGTCTCAGGCTTATTAACCACTGATTTGGCATTTTGTCTGTAGAAGAGGAGAGGACTTGCTAGGTAACAGCACAACCTGTGAAACTTCTTGTGCCTGCCTTTAGGTATGGGAATTCATTTCAAAGGTCTGATCTCTAAAGCAAAAGTAGTGCTTGGACTATGTCAAAGTATTCGTTAACTAACAGAGCCCTTTTATGCCAAATCAACATTTGTTCTGTTTAAGCTTAGTCAGCTGCCTTCAGAAGTGTTCTTGTTTAAAAAAGGTAGAGATAAGTCTCTGCCTTTATCAGAAAACAATGTCCTGTAAATCTAGTGGCCTTTTGGCAGTGCTGTCTGGATTTGGGTTTTTCAGTTTTCTAATATTAGGATTCAGAACATGTACCCATGCTGTCCTGTATGTTTGTGAGCTGCCAAGAGGAGGATACCTGTTCAGTAAGTGTCTTGGGAAAACTCTGTAAGGGTGTAGAAGAGTGCTAAAGATAAGGTCCTGTTACAGATTCTGATCTTGAAGAATGTGAAACCATGGTACATGCAGATAACAAGTTACATATGGATATGGCATTCTGAAAATCTGTAGGTATGCTGAGATGATTTAGGTTTCATTCTGTTATCCTGTGGGCAGTTCATATGGAAATTGTTCAGAAATAATCATTTCTCATGCCAGAGAGTTCCTCATGGCTCTGCAGTTATGTTTTTACAGACTTTAGCATCTTGTATCCACACTGTCTTATATACCCGGATTCCACATCAAAAGTTTAAACCTTTGAGGGTGGGTGAAGGTTAGATACACAGGATATAGCAGAAATCTTTTTCTAATACTCAATATAAAAGGTGGGCTTATTCATTCTGATCCAACATTATCTAGTTTAAATTTCTGAAACTTGGAACCTTTCATTAATAAGCCAGTAACTTAAAATTTAGGAGATCATCTAAATGAAAATGCAGAAATTCAGTAAAAGAAGTGAAAGAAACTAATCTCCACATTTTTAGAGAAAAACGGAGGATTGGGAAGTGCTCCAGAACTCACATTTTACTGAATCTGTGAGTGACTGAATCTGTTTCTCTTCAGCTCTTTACTCTGGAAGAAGAGTTGTGTCCTAGTTACTAAAATGTCATGTTAAGTTTATGTCTGAAATACTTGCTTATATAGTGTTTGGGTAAAGGAAGACTGCTGATTTGAACAGACAGATTTGCTTTTAAATGAAATATTCTCATTTGCTAGAGACTTGCTAATGAGGGAACCAAAGCCAGAAAAAAAAGAAATTAAACATTTTACTGGGTGATTTGAAAGACAAGTTTGAACTTCTGTATGGTTTTAAAACCCACAACCTACATTCTGAATCCCTGTCAAAACTTAAATGAATTTTATTATCCTTTGTTTGCTTTCCCTCTTGGAGAAAAGGATCCTGCGTGGTGATACTCGACCTGATGTCCACTAAGTGCTTTAGATGAGTTTGTGGAAAGAGGAGGAAACAAACCCATTGTCAGAAAACTTAGTATGTGATTTCAAATAGCCTCAGCCAGCACAGAAGGGTTTTTTCTGCATAGAGATCTGCAGTGATTTTCTTCAGCATTTTTTGACATTAATTTATAGCTTTACCATCTAAGCACTTTGAGGGGAAAAAAAACCAATGTGGGTTGTGGCACAAAGATGAAAATTATTGTCTTCTGCAAACATAATTTTTCACACTGTCAAAGTTGACCCCCTTGTAGTGGTAGGAGAAATTAAGTGAGCAGTTAGTAATAGAAGAAAGTGAAAGATAACTTGATGAAATACATTTAATGTAATTGCTCTCAAAATTGAATCTGGAAGATTTTAGTTAAATCTCTAGTTTTATATAAAACAATTACAAATCTGAAAATTTTAACAAGCCAGTTCATTATAGAGTTTGTTTGCATTTCAGTTTTGACGTAGACATTTCATGTCCTCTTCCCCCTCAGTAGTCTTTACCTCACTATATATTTTATGAGGTTGTTGCAGGTTTAATTGTGCAGACATGGATGCAATGGCCTTTTGGGAGCTGCAGTCTTTTGGATGCTCTGTTGAAGTGTCCTTTTCTTTTTTACTGAAAATGGAACATAAAACTTTGCCAATTCAATGCTTCTTTCTTTATGGTTCCTTCTCCATTTTGTAGTAATGATTTCATATTTTTCCTTAATCTTGTGAGGTTCTGGTTTAATCTTTACTCTTCTGCCTGAAACATTCTCTCTGTAGGCAGTGGTTTGCCAAGTACGTAATTGCACAGCATTCTTCCATGACGTAGTGAACAGAATATAACAAGTGAGAAAAACTTGAGTTTTATTCTGAATGTATTCAGTTACTTGTCATTTACTATCTAAATATACTCCCCCACATCCCAGAAGGTGGGAGCTATTTAGATAAACATAGGGCCTCTCAGGCCCTTTGGGGATAAACAGATTTACTATGATGTGTGAATTACAATCTTTTAAAAAAAATTAAAAACCACTTAGGCAGTTAGGGTTGTGGGGATACTATTTTTATAGACAGAATCACTCAGAATGAGCACTGAGACTTCAGTTGCCACATTTCTTGTTTGAAGCAATACTACATATTGAGTTTGCATTGCTTTTGATCAGCTGTAGTTGTAGTTTTGAGGTTTGAAGTGGTTTGATTTAATGAGATTTTTGTCATCAGAGTGAGAAGCAGCCATTTCTCTGTGTGGAGTGACAGGGTGTCACTCTTGGGGACAGTAGCTGCATCTCTGGTTTCCTTTGGCTGAAGACCAAATGTTGGATTTGTCTTTTGTCATACAAAATTCCTGAGTTTTTCATGAAAGGAGAGCTTTTCTAAGAACATAATTGTTATGGTGTTTTTTTGAGGGAGGAAGGCATGGGATTGTTGTCCTGTTACTTTGTTTTTTTGTATTTTAGGTTATAATGTCCTTAGTCACTGGGGAATTAAAGCAGCAAAATATTACAAAAATAATTTTTCTGTTCTGTTGCTCCCTTCTCCAGACAGACCAAGCACCTCCCCTGAATCTCTGAAAGGAATGAAGTTTTTTCTACACTCATTTCCTT